>CAJVPV010003929.1:0-10618 GCA_910591835.1 Acaulospora morrowiae | reverse complement strand
TTTTTTTATTTAAAAGTTTAGTTTTTAAAGATTTTAAATATATTTTTTATTTATTTAATTTTTTATTAATTTAATTTGATTTTTAATTTTTAAAGTTGTCCATAAACTTTTGTCCACCCACTGTAATATTATTACTGTTAACTTTTATTTAATAATGATAAAAGAGTTCAAGCAAGAATATGTTTTTTTATAATAATAATTTTTTTTTTAACAATTTATTTAGAAAATTGAAATCAAAATACAATAAAAATTATCTAATTTGTTATAAGTTATAATAATATTTGATATTATTTTGAAAAAATTTAACAAAATTCTCTTAATAATATATCTATAAGTTTCATATGTTATTATCTTATATAAATTTATACTTAGCTTTTTCATTTTTCAAATGTTTATATAAAATAATATTTTTATTAAACTTTTTTAAATATCTAAAAATTTATATAATATTTTTTTAATAAATATTTAAAAATTAAAAATTTTTATATTTAAAGCTTTAAATAAAAAATATAATTTAAAATTAATTTAATTGTAATTTTAAAAGTGTATTTTGTAATTTAAATAAATAAATTATATTATTTTATACAATTTGATTTTATAAATTTTAAAAAATTAGAAAAAAGAAATAATTTATATATTGTCAATATTGAATTTATTTTTAATAATTGTAAATATGAAAATAAATATATATATTTAATATGGTTTTTTTAATAATTAATAAAACATCTTCAAAAACATTAATAAAAAATTAATAATCTATGAAAACTTCAATTCTTTAGCAAAAAATAGTATAGTTTTCATTATAGAAAGAAGTCTTACTTCCTATATATTCAAAATTATTAACTATTTAAAATATTGCTTATTAATCTTACTCAAGTTTTAAAAAAAGTTAATATTTTTATTTTAGTAATTTATCTACTCTACAATAAGTTAGAAAGAAAATTACAATTAAACAAGTATTTTAAATAATCAAAACAGTTACTAATAACAAATTCCATTATACAATTCTAAAAAACTTTAACATATACAGTATCTCAAAAACAGTTCATTAATTAATATTTATTTATTTATTTATTTAAGATGAACAGGCACTTAATACCATGGTTTTTATTGAATTATTATATTCGAACCATATATTACAGTCTTATATATGCTATTAATTAATATTTATATCTTCTTTACAAAACAAATACTTTATAAATATCTTTACAATTACATTGATATAGATAAGAGTATCTTTACTTTCATTACTCCTACTAATGCCTTATGAATTGATTAAGCATAGCTTTTAAAAAATCTAGTTTTTAATGTGATTTGATATAAGATCAATAATATAACTTTATTTCAATTAATTATCATATTATATCAATCAAATTAGACTATTTTAAATTTTAAAAAAACCAAATCTATTTACAAATTCAATATTGAAAATATCTTTAGCAACAATATTAAAAACTTTGTTTAAGACATAGAATTCTAAACAAATTTGTTAATCTTTCTAAATTGAAAAAAACTTCACAATCTTATCAAAGATTCTATAAATAAATTTATTAAAAAAACCAAAATCAATATAATTTCAAAAGACTTTTATATTAATGTAAAGAAAAAACTCAAAAGTCAAATGAGAAAAATAAACAATTCAATTTTCAAATTAAAAAATAATTATATAACAATGCAACTTCAAGATCAAAAACTACAAGTTCTCTATAAAACTGTCAATGAAAACTTAAATATTTTATTTCAGGAGCCAAAAAAATTAAAAAACTTCTAATCTATAAAGCAATAACTTTAGCTCAACAAGAATTCCTAAGTCAAAAAAGAACAATTAAAACTTTTATATTAAATCCAAGAGTTATATTAGAAAAGCTCTAGGCTCTCTAAAATCAAGAATTAATTTCTTCAAAATCTTTGATAAAAATAATTATCTAGAAAAAGATCCCAATATAATTTAAAAAACAATCAATAAATATTTTAAAAATATCATATATGAAAAAAACTTCAATCTTTAAAACTTTTCAAATTGATAAGGTAAATACTTTTTCAAATCAATTAATCCAATCATTTATAACTAAATACTCTTTCCTTTTGACAACAACACTATTAATAAGGCTATTCATATCTTTCTTAAAAAAAAATCTTCAGAAAAATTCAAGATTAATAATATAATCAAATTGCTAAAAGAAAAAATCATAATCCATCTTATCTTAATATTTAATCAAATTCTAATATCCTTTTCAGTCCCATATCTTTGAAAATAAACTTCTATCACTTTTATATTCAAAAAATTATTTTGAAGCTACAAGCTTGATAACACCAGACCAATATTCTTAGTTGACTTTACAAGCAAAAATCTTTATTGAAATAATTAACAAAAGACTTTCCAATATACTAAAATCAAACTTGGTTTTATTAGAATTTAATTTTGCAAAACTTCTTGAATAGAGTATTCTTAAATTTTTAACTATTGTTGACTCAACCATCCAAGTTGCAAATGTCAATAATAAAGAATTTTGATTTATATCACTTGATATTATCAAAGCATTCAATTGATTCTAATATCAGCTATTTAAAAATCTTTGAAAAGAATCAAGTATTTCTCTTAGCTAATAAATCTTTTTATTAATTTACTTATTAATAGGAAAGTATCTATCAACTTATTTTTCAATTTTATCAGTTTCTTCTTGATCAATAATGATAAAAAACAAAAAGAACCTATCTCTCCAATCACCTGAATTATTTTTTATGATCTCCATATTTCCAAACTTTTAAAATCCAAAAAAAACAAGATTACCTAGCTTTGAATACTCTTGTTTATATAAATAATTTAATACTAATTCCTAATTCCAAAACAAAAATAGAAGCTTTTTTTGAAACAACCAATAAATTTTTTTAGATCATAATATTATATGCAATAAATACAAAACTAAAATTATTAATAATATTAAAGTTAAGCATAAAAGCCCAAAAACAAATCAATTTCAAAAATTTTTTAATTCAAGTTCTTAAGTTATATAAAAGTATAAAATATTTTAAAGTTCTTATTTCTCTATGAAATCTTCTCAATTTCAATAGAAAAGTCTTTAATCAAATTCTAAATAAACTTAACAAACATTAGTAAAAAGAAAAAATTAAGCAATGAATTTGTGAATTGGTAATTATGAAAAAATTTGAATACCTTTTGTCCTAAACATATGATAGAAATTGATAGATCCTTGATACAATTTGATACAATTATTTGATACAATTAATTAAGTTACTATTAAAACATATAAAATAATTGAATCAGATACAATTATTTTTGAGAATTTTGACAAATGAATCAATATCAAAATAATTTATATCACATGTATATTTTGTTTATCACTTATCTAAACAAGAGTCTTATTAACTTTATTTCAACAAAAATCAATAAAGTAATTAAGTCCAGCTACAAAATTTTTTCAAATGCTTCAACTTAATTATAATAAGTCAAGGAGGACTCAATATATTATTACTTGAAGAATAGCAAAAATCAAGTCTTATAAACAATCTTATAATAAAGCTAGTTACTTCTACAATAAGAAAATATCTAATTCAAATTATATATGGTTTGTATTATTATAAAAGAAAATTTAATCAATAATATGATTTTAAATTAAATACAAATTCCAATTATTTATTATATATTATTTAGTAATTCTACTATAATATGGTTTTTAAAAAATAATTAAATTAAATTCCATTATATATATAATCCAAATCATACAGTATACTTAAAAAAAAAACAGTTTAGTTTTGTTCAATCTGTGATTCAGAAAGATTTGATCATAACAGCTAGATATCTTATATAGCCAAATTGCAAAAAATCTCAAAATACAAATTTATTCTTCAAACTGTTCCTTCTAACTGAAAAATGCCCATAACTTTATAGACCTATTTTTCAAAAACCTATCATACCAATTTAAAGAAACACTAATCAATACATTCAATACTCTTAATATCAAATTTTTCAAATCAGCTTTTTTAATATAACAGTCTAATTAAATTGTCATAGCTGCTGTAAAAGTCTTAGAGAAATTATTAGTGACTTCAAAAAGACTGTAAACTTTAGTGTTTAATTTAAAAAACCAACAAAAGTTAAAACTTTATTAAAATCAAAAGAATATTCTTTTATATATGTTGACTTCATATAACATAAAAATACATAATAAATAAATATAAAAATACATATATCTATATTGGGCTTAACCTCCGGAGACATATATACTTAATTATATAATAAAATAAAATAAGTAAATAAAAAGAAATAAAAGAAAAAAGATATGCATGCTTTATGGCCTTATGCTCTTAATTTGGTTACATTAGCTTATAATAATTTGATTAGTGGTGCTTGGCGGCATGTCATATCATCAGAAGCCAGAATCACATAATACATATATCAGATGATCATCTGGAAACATGTCTTAGACTTGCAGGTTATCAGGAATAAATCAAATACCTTTCAGAGCATCTAGTTTACAGGGCACAATATGGATTCCATGGCACAGTCAAGATCAGAACTGTTATATTCCCCCCTTCTTAAAATTTGACATTCTCATTAACTCAAATTCTTGAAGTTTTTCTTGGGTGTTGGTCAGATTTTCTTGAGATTCCCAGGTGGCATCGTATAAGGGATATCCAATCCATTTGATAAGAACTAGACTTGTTTTGAACAACTTGCTTATCCAAGATAGTTTCTATTTCATACTCTTCTGTTTTGATGGCAGGAATATATGTGACTGGTAATAATATTTGTCTTTCAAATTTTTCCAGTAATAGATATGGAACACAGAATAAATCTTCAGGATAGTAAGCACTTTAACTTGTAGATAATTTCTGAGATAACCTTAATAATGGTATAGGATCTGGCAAATCTTGATATTAGCTTCTTGATAAAATGGTTTCAATCTATAGGACTATTGATATTTTATAGAAAAAGTAACACTTGATCTCCTTCTTTGAATATCAAGTGGTATTAATGTTAATTGGTATATTTTGTTTAATAGTCTTGTGCTTTTATCAGAATATTTTTGGCAATTTTAATTATAGTGTTTCAGTGATGCATGAAGTCATTAGTGATTGGCATAAATATTGATGTTGCAAGTATCAGGGGCATCTTGAGGTATTGTTCACAATCTAACTCAAAAGGTGTAAAACCTGTCAATACTTGTTTGGTATTATAGTATATAAATTTTATAGCAGGCAAGTACTCATTCCATTGGTCTTGCTTATAGATGACATATATGCATAGTATTTTTTCTAGGGTTCTATTGAGACATTCTGTCTGGTCATCTATTTGGAGATGAAATATTATTGATATAGCAGTTTTTGTATTCAGTTGTTAAAACAGGACTTGTCAAAAACAGCCGGTAAATCTGGCATCTCTATTTGACACAATAGTTCTTGGTAATCCATGATGTTTGAAAATTTTAGAGAAAAAGATTTTAGCAACTTCTGAAGCAGTAGCAGAGATATACATTGAACAAAAGTAGGCCCTCTTAAAGAAGCAGTCAATAAACACAACAATAGTATTGTGTTTCTTTTTGATAAAAGGTAGTTGAACAATGAAATTCATGTTAACTTCTTTTTATTTGTGGTTTTGTATTGGCAGAGGTTAAAGTAGTCCGGCAGGCTAGTGATTGCTAGGTTTGTTTTGTTGACACAAATTACATATTAACACATATTTTTGTATGTTTTTACTCATCTTTGGCCAATAATGGCTTCTTATTATGACATCCAGAGTCTTGTCAATATCCAGGTATCCAGTGATATCAATGTTATAATGTTTTCTAAAAATGTAATTTCTTAATATCTTATTCTTGGGAATAGCTAGGTATTAATCCTTTTTCAAGTAGATATGATTGGCATCCAGTTCAAAATAATTGATATGGGCTTTGTCTTTTTCTGTGACTTGGGTTGGATCTCACAATATGGTTAAAATTATGAAAAAATACTTGTTACTAGTATATTCTTTCTCCAAAACCTTATCATCTGCTAGTTTGATGGCAAGTATAGAGATAGTAGCAAGGTATGACTGTTTGAAGAGAATATTTGTTACAACATTGGTCTTTCCTGGCTGGTATATAACTTTGAAATTATTGGCTTAAAAAGTTTTCAACTATTTGGCTTGTTATTAAAACAAATTTAATTGAATCTTAATATATTCCAGGAAGATGTGGTCAGTAATAATAGTGAAACATTATTCTTCTAGATATACAGTATATACCAGAGTCTGATAACATATACTATTGCTAGCAACTTCTTCTCATATACAGAATAGTTTTGTTTGGCTAGTAACAGTTTTTTGGATTTATATGTGACTGGTTGTTTCTCTTTTCCATGATCTTGAATCAGAACAGCTTCAATAACAAAATCAGAAGCATTTGTAATGATAGTAAAAGGCTTGTTCAGGTTAGATAGGAGTAATATTGAAGCTGTAGTAAGGGCTTCTTTGAGTTTCTTAAACACTTCTTGTTCAGACACATTTTATAAAAATTCTTTATCCTTGTACAGAAGGATAGTAAGAGAAGTGACAAGAGTAAAAAATTCTTGAACAAACTTCCTATAGTAATTTGCTAATCCCAAAAGAATCTGACTTCCAATATAATAGTGGATATTGGCCAGTTCTAAATAATAATAATCTTTCAAGAATTCACAGTGATTTTTTTAGTAGAAATGTAATATCCAGTGTATTCAACTTTTGAGTACAGCAATTTTGTATAGAGTTGATATTGTTGCAGAATAGTTAAGATAGTCTTCAGGTATTGCAGGTGATTTTCTTTAGTTTTGCTATAGTTCAGAATATCATTCAAGTATATAATAACAAATTTTTCTAGATATTTTCAAAAAATATTATTCATTAGCATTATGACATTGCAGGAGTATTAGTCAATCCAAAAGGCAGTACAAGAAACTTATAATAGCCATATTTGGTTCTAAAGGTAGTCTTTGATATATCTTTCTCTTTAATGTGAATTTGGTAATAACTAGAGCACAGGTCAATCTTGTTAAAGTACTTAATGCCAGCCAACTGATCCATAAGTTCTTTAATCTGAAATAGGAGATACTGATTCTTGATGATAATCTTGTTGAAGGCATAATAATCAACATACAGTTTTAATATATCTTTCTTCTTGTATATAAAAAGTACTGATGCATTAAAAAGAAAAATACTTGGTCTAATAAATCCTTTATCTGAAAATTCAGCCAACTGTTTCTTGAGTTTATCCATCTCTATATAAGACAAACAGTAGGTGGATTTTGATGGTAGTTTAGCTTCTGGCAACAGATCTATGGTATGATCAATCTTTCTTTTGGACAGCAGCTTATTGAACAGCTCTGATGGACAAATGTCAGCAAATTTTTTGATAATTGCAGTTTTTTCCAATAAGAATTTGGTCTTTTCAAAAGTTCTTTCTTCAGGAGTGATATATACAGTATACAATTTTTTGTCAGAGGATATTCTGACAAGTTGGTATCTGGAAATGAAAATAGAATTACATATAGAATTCTTGTTAGCTTGGTTGGAACTATACATGTGATCATATTATCCTAAAAGAAAATTTGATCGACAATTTCAAATTAAATATGAATTCTAATTATTTACTATATGTTATTTAGTAATTCTATCATAATATGGTTTTTAAAAAATGATTGAATTCAATTTTACCACATATATAGTTAAAACTAGTATTGATAGTGATATGGCATGATTTATTTGGAAAAGATAGGGTATTGGCCCTCCAATCAATATTGAAATTGATTTAATACAATCAAGGTTTTCCTAAAATGGTATCATATCATTGCAGGTTCAAAACTTGAACAGAAATTCCAAAGATGTGGTATTGGTCTAACTCCAACTTCTTAATCTTTACTTTGATAGAAACTTCTTTCTTTTGGCCATTAGCCAGCTTCACAATAAAGGATTTGATGGGTTTCTTTGGCAGTTATCTTTGATTGGCAAATTTTTCATCAATAAAATTCTTGGAGACCACTATCCAACAGGATTTAGACAGGATGTCCATCAATCTTTCTATTGAACCAGAGTAGTTGCTCTTGATTCTCTTCTATATAAATGAATTTAGTATCTGGGGTAATGGTTTGTTCTTCAATCATAGTTTCCTTAGCCTTGGAGGCAGATTTTTTGCATTCTCAGGTAAAGTGGCCCATTTTATTATACTTAAAGTATCAGATCTTTTTCTTTTGCTCAGTGGTAAGTGGCTTTCATTATGTTTTAACTTGATCCAATTCCATTGGTACTGGTCCATGGTATCTTCTTGATAATTGGTTTTTTTTTTAAAGATAACTTTCAAGTATAAGGCATCCTAATCTAAACATAATAGTATCATAGTGAACAGTTAGTTTTACAGCTTTATCCAGGTTCTCAGGGGCTTGATATTTGACTTTCATTTTTGTTGAAGACTTCAAGCCATTTATATAATAAGCAATTTGGTCCAGGAGTTCTATATTGTCAATTTGGTTCACAAGGTTCCTAAATTGAGAACTGTATTCTTGCATAGTTTCCACTTGTTACAGGGATTTGCAAGTATTGTTAATAATATGAAGGCTGGAAGGATTCCTTTAGTTGTTTGACAAAGTTATCCCAATTGATAAAAACATTAGCACTTGTATCTTTAGTCTTATAAATATACTAGTTGAAAGCAGATTCTTCTAATCCAATAGTGATATAGTATATAGTAATGAAATCATCAATAACTTTTTGAATACAGAGAATATTTTTTGTTTGACATAGCTAGATAACAATATTTTTTCCAGGTTTTTTTTCAAATGTAGAGATTTTGAGAACAATCTTTGAAATAGATATAGCAGAAGAACTTGACCTGGCAGTTTGCTTTTCTTTCTCTTATACTATGGCTTTTATAAAGTCGCAGTGAAGGTTTCTATAAAGGTTTTAAATTGATTGGCATCCATTTTGACAGAGTTTCGCTTTGAGATTTCTTGCAAGAAGAAAGTTCATTAAATTTACTACTACCAAGTTGTAAAAGTCTTAGAGAAATTATTAGTAACTTCAAAAAAACAATAAACTTTAGTGTTTAATTTAAAATGCCAACAGAAGTTGGGACTTTATTAAGGTTAAAAGAATATTCTTTTATATATATTAACTTCATACAACATAAATATATATATATATATATATATATATTTTTATACCTAATCAGGCCATATATTTGAAGTTTATTTACATTCAAACTAGTTTACAACTATGGGTTCGAACTGACCCCAGGTATAAATAGGTAAACAACCAGTATCTGACAGATCTATACTATAGGTTAAACTTATATACTTTATACAACACACCTGTCAACAGCCAATGGCCTCTAGATATGATTAAGGGGAATGAATAAAGTTGCTCTATATTAATCCACATTCTTTGTGGATCTCAATATCATTGCTAGCCCTTCATTAAGACTGTTCATCCCAACTTAACCTCTGTGGTCCTAAGGTATAAAAATTTTTATTTTTTTGAGAAGGTAAAAGGGAAGAGTAAAGGGGAAGGAGAAAGATTTGCACTAGTAAAATAAAGATTCATCAATACCAATCACCAGCCTAATGAGAGCCTTCTTTGATCTTAAGGAGAAAAGAAACCAGCACAAGAAAGAAGGAGGAAGGCTTCAAACCACTTCTTTACAAGAGAACACCTCAACACCTTGCTCTTTTGCTTTATCCAATTATATCATCAGTTGTAATATAGTACGACGCGGGCACGTGTGGGTACGTGTCTTGTTTATATTTCTTTTACTTGTCGATCAATCAATCCAAAATTTCAGCCAATTACCAACCAGAGATTCTGGTGTAACAAAAAATTCAGGGTCAAACTGAGGTAGGCAAAATTCCCCAGAAAAAACCAAGAAAATTTTGACACGCTTGAAAGTACTACTATAGACATATATGATTGATGAAAGAGGATTATATGCCTGAGAAATAGATTTCTACCAGCTTATCCACCCACCTGGACCACAGAAGTTTTGAATCTTATGGTGGATCCAAGGTTCTTATGGAGCTTGGGAATTGTATTCACTTGATAGGCACCAACTAGCTTATCCACCCACCTCCAGACAAAGGTGTTTGCTTATGGTAGATCCAAGGTTCTTATGGAGCTTGGGAAATGCATTTACTAGTGGTTTACTTTCTAGAGTTCCAAATCTTTGGAAAAAATAATGGAGGATATTTTTCTATAGGTTTCTTCTTCCCAGTAAGATGTTCTTGCCATAGATCAAATAGATAAAGTTTTATTTATTTTGTCACTGAAATATCTAAAGTTTTTCGAAGAAGGAAGAGTAAACAAGTGGGGGAGGCACCTGCCTTCAAAAATTAATGTTTTTTAAAGAAAGTATGTAGACTTTATTATCAGAAATAAAAAAATATCTTTGAGAATGTCTGTTTTTTGGGTTGGCAAAGGGATCAGCAGAAAGAGTTTTTCTATTATTATATAACATAAAAATATATATATATATATTTTTTTTTTCGTAATCAAACAAGTATTTATTGTGTTTATTTAATCCTTTAGAAGAAGACATAATTGTACATATTTGACTTTTATGCATAAACTAATTACTTATACTTGAATACCCGTCTTAGG
>CAJVPV010003928.1:0-10620 GCA_910591835.1 Acaulospora morrowiae | reverse complement strand
TTAATAATTTGGTGTAACTTCTATTGAAAATCTTTACTTAATATTTATTGTTACTTTTAGAAAATATCGAAACTAATCGATATTTTATCAACCGATACTTTACCGATCGGTACTTTTAAAAAGTACCGAAACCAATCGGTATTTTACCGAAAATTTCAGTTCGGTATTTAACCTTAAAAATTAATACCGATATCGAAACTGATAAATTGATAATGATATTTACCGATACTGATCGGAACCCTATATGTATGTAAAGATTGTTAATGTAATGATTATAAACTAAAGTTTAATAAATATCTCACATTAATATTTGTTTGCAATAAAAAAAAATTATCATAAAAAATATATATCAAAGAAATTGAAAATATAATAATAAATTATGATTTTGAGGATAAAGATTTAATATCACATATTTTTAAATGATTAAATTTTATTATAAATAAAATTGAAATATTTTTAAAAGCTAAACAAGCTTTGGTACTTATTGATTCATTAAATTGGTAGAAGGTAAACTATTTTATTTATTGTATTTTTTATATATTAAATACTATATTAATAATTTTTATTATAGCGACATTTAGATAAATATTCAAATTTAAATAAAATAGCAAAAGATTATTTAAAAATTCCAGTAACAAGTATATCTGTTAAAAGAATTTTTTCAAGTACAAGTAATTTAATTACTCAAGATAGAACTTGTCTTACTGCTGATACAATTCATGCAATAATGTGTTTAAAATATTGGTATCAATTAAATTTATGTCATTGATATATTATATATATTTTTAATTTTTAACAAGTATTAAATATAAAAATTATATTATTGATTTTTTTTAAATGTTAAGTGAGGCCTTCCTCATAACTTTATTAATTATAAAATAAAAAATGATATACATTTTATACGAAATCAAATAAAAGAATGAAGTATATGACAATACATATTGGCCTATCACCATAAACAGATATATCATTGAAAAAACTTTGAAGCAAAGAAAACATGAGGAACTATCTGTTATAAAAAAAGAACAAAAAAATGCTATCTGGGCAATATTGCCATATTGTATAAGGAATGTAAGAAGTTTGAATAGGGAAAAAATATATTCTTGAAATAAAATTGTTTATATACTTCGATATGGTACTTAAAATGTAACGAAAGCCATATGAAGTATATAGTTGATGCTTGATAGGATAAATATTGAAATGGTAGAATGTAATAGGATTTGAAGTCATATTATCTGTTACTTAACAATCCCTCCCGCAGGGCACAGATTCAATATGTCTACCTAGGTTCAAGGCTTCCTTTTCGACAGTTGGGCACGACTCCAATAGCAGTAGCAGGACACTGGCATAGGCTGCCAGATTACGGGGCACAACTCCCTGGTATTTCACTTCCACCCAAAATAAGATTGCTCTTATTTACATTGATCAGGCTTTGGCTTCCTTTTTTCTTTAACGGTAGCATTGCTGCTCGTGGGGCACAACTCCATTGTTGAAGATAATAAGCAAGTTTTTGAGATTAGGTATTATATAATGTGGCTGTATTAAAGTGAGCCGGGTAACTGGAGCCTGCTCCAATTGCTTGTTGTATTTTGAATATGTGTCAAGTTAAAGATTACCAGAACCCGCGCAAGGCACAGATCACGTGCTCTCCCAATCTGGTAAGTTGTCAGTTTTTGTTATTGTCATTATTGTTGTTGTGGTTGTTGTTATTGTGAATATGTTAGAATTTTGTATTGTTTTTGAATAAGAAGTAAGAAATTTTGATTGATTGTTAGATGTATGTAGATCATTGAGGTCATTTTGTATGTGTGGGAATTTTTATTGTAGGAACTGGTTATAAACATGTTTGAGCAGGTTTTGTTTTTTGATTAAGGGGTGAGATAATTTGATTGGCTGTTAAGTATGTGTAGATCTTTTGGAGGGGTAGAGCTAGATACGGTTTTTGAATATTTGAGAAAAATTTGAGAAAAAGAAAATAAATTTGTAAAGGTTGTGTTAAGACAAACATTAGACCCAGTAACTTTGTTTGAATGTGTTGTTGAGAATGTATTTGTGATATAGAGAGAGAAGAGAGAAAAGAGAAAGATAATTATAATAGTCATATATAAAGGGAAAGGTACCTAAAGACAAAATTATGAAGGAGGACTGCCACGGGCCTTTCCCCATACAACCAAGAGCTAAGAAAGACTTCCAACTTGCTTAGGTCTTGATCAGAGGTCCCATCCCAATGCAACAGTGTTCCTTAAAGTCTTTATATCCTTGGGTGTAAAGCTTATTTGCCTTAAAAAAGTAAGGAGAGGAAAACGCTTCTTGAAAGAAGATTTCCAAAAAAGGAAATTTTCAAAAAATCAGCGGTGAACGAGTGAGAGTTTTTTTTTTTAAAAATTATATTATTGATATATTATATAATAAATATAAAATAATATTGAAAATTAAACAATAATAATATAAAATATTTTTTAATTTTTAAAAGTATTTTTGATTCTACAAATCTTTAGAATTAGAAATTAATTTCCAAATAATAAAAAAATAAATAATTATTTATTAAAATAATTATTAAATTAAATGATTAAATCACATGATTAATTTATTTTCAAAAATAAATATTCAAATAATTTTTTGTTTTTAAAAATAAGTATTCCAAATAATAAAGAATTTTGTTTTATTAAAATTAACTTCACATATAATAAAAATAATATTTTTTATAATAAGTTAAAATTCTTCGTATTGTATTATTTTGTGGATTGAATAATTACTCTTATTATAAAGTATTGAATCTTTATTTCTCATTAGATAATGATGATTATAATTCCATATATGCACTTAACTTGCTAAAAGCAAATTTAATGACAAATAATAATAGGAATTTTCTATTAACACAAAATAATAACAATTCAAAGAATTTTAACTTATTGTAAAAAATATTGTTATTTAATAAGTAATATATAGAAAAATATGAATCTAGCAGTGGAAAAAAAATAGTTAAGAAAAAAAATTTGAAATCTAAAAAGCAATTGATTTGTTGATCTTTTTTTTTTGATCCATTTTTAAAATGTTTTAAAATACATAGATTAATTAAAATTTTAAAATTTTTACTATAAAAAATTTTTTAAATTTTTTTTTTGTTTTTTGAAAAAAATATTTTTATTATATAATTTAATAAAGAATTTTTTTTTCAAATAAATATCTAATTTTATAAATTAATTAAAATTTAATAAAGTTTTATTAGAACTAAAAATAATATTTAATTTTAAAATTTTTTTAATTTTTCAATTTAATTAATTTATCAATTAATATATTATTAATTATACAAATTTTAATTAATTTATATAATTATAATGATAATTTTATTTCTCGGAGCATTTACTAGAAAGTGCATATATATATAGATTCCATCTGCAGCTGCATGAACTGAAGATCTAATTCAAGCAAGTTGATCTATAGAAAATTAATATGTATTGATTAAGAAAACCTAAGTATGGACCCACCCTTGAGGTGTAAAGTTGGTATTTGGGTAAAAATAGGCAGGTAGTATTAGTTTAATTAGACTGTTTATATGTTGACCATATAATCTATAAATGATTAAATAAAGTCTTACGTGTATCACATTTAATCCAAAAAATAATAATAATAATAATAATTTTATCTATTAGTAAAAAATAAAAACAAAGATATTGAAATAAGATATAAAAATTAATTGAGTTATTTTATATAATAAATTGTTTGACATATATTTTCTTGAAAACTTGAATTATTTTTAATTATCTAATAATAGCATTTATCAATAATTATAATAAATTTCTCAAAAATCTTATAGATAAAGATAAAACTTTTTAAAAATTTTTTTATTTGATAAACAAATAATATAAAAGTTAAGAAAGTTATGTATCAATATGAAATTGATAAATAAAAATTATATAAGATCTTTATGACTATATATAATATTAATAATAAAATATTATATATATAATAATTTAAATTTTTATTATTTTTTAAAATAGTATCTGGAATATTATAATCAATAACATATAATATATAAATAATATTAATTAAAACTTTATATAATACTTTGATTATTATTAATACTTTCAGTATTTTAGTACAATATCAATACTTTAAAAATATTATATTGAAAATTTTCAATAATTTTTAGTAATTTTCAGTATCAATTTTACAAAATACTATATTGAATGGTATCGATCAGAACCTTACAGCAAATAGAACTCAAAAACAGAATATATATTAAGCTTAGACATAATTAAAGTATATGACTCAGTTAGTATCCAAAGACTTAAACATGTATTGCTACAAATCAAATATCTAAAGAAATTTAATAATATAATTTTAAATATTTGTGACCATAGAAAAAACAACATCTTAACATCTTTTGGACCATTATCCAACTATATAGTGAAAGATGAATTAGATCAAAAGAACATAATCTTATCTATCCTTTGAAGAATTTTTACGATCCACTTATTTCATACTTAATCAAGAACTATATTAATTATACACTAACAGTAAAACAATGGAAAGATTTAGTATTGTCATCCAGAAAAACATTTCAATATATTTTAACTATAGCATATATGGATGACACAATACTTATTGCTTAAAGTTAATAAAAACTACAAGAGATTTGTGACATATGTACAAACTTCTACAAAATTAATGATATCAATATAAATTAAATCAAATCTAATCTTATAATCATAAACAAAAACAAAAAAAAAAAATATTGATACCATTATTATTCAAGATTAAATAGTAAAAGCTCTCAAATCAAACCAAGTAGTACATATTCTTAAAATATATATTGAAGGCAGTGATAAAAAGAACTTTCAAAAATACCTTATTAAAGAAAAAGTCAACAAATTTGTAAACACTATCAAATGAAAGTAACTACTAGGACTTCAAAAAGTACCAAACCGATACCGAAGTGGTATCGAAATAGTACTGATCTATAGTAAATTTAATATATGGATTATGACCCACTCATATAAATTTATAGTAAATTGAGTATCAAACTGGTATCGAACTGGTATCGAAATAGTATCGTTAGGAGCTCTAGTAACTACAGATAAACAACTCAGATATATATACAACCAAGTATTAATATCAGCTATTATATATTTACTCTCAGATATCACATTTTTAGAAACACAATACAATAATCTTAAATACAAAATTGGTATGGCAAAAACAGTATTCAACTTAATTCTATATAATTCATTAAAGTATAGTATCTTTAATATCTGGGAAAGACAAATCTTAATATATGCAAACAACTGGTATAAAAGAATTAATAACCCACACACAATAGGTCAAATTATAAGAATAAGATTACAAGAATTACAAAACAGATAGTGGTTTATGACATCAGTCATCAGTATATATTTAACCAATCTCTTTCTTTCTATGAGACAAAATTTAATATATAACATTATCATACTTCTTAGATAATTTGGGATCATAGGTAAAAATGGATTCCTAAATTATTTACAATAGCATATAAATTTCACAGATCAATTATGTCTCTTTTGAAGGGACATAATTAATTATTTATTATTTTAATAAGGACATAATTTAAAAAATATTTGAATCAAGTGATCTAAATTGCAAAAAACCTTTGTAGGTAATATCTTATATTTAAAAAAAAACTTTTTAATAGTGAAAAATATTTGAATTATGTCCTTGCCTTTAATTTAGGGATTCATCTTTAATCACAGGTACATCTACATTTCTTAAAACAATTTTCAAAACAGATATGATCATAAAAGAAACAATAGAATCATTTTGATACAACCTTTATAGAAAACAACTGGCAAAAAACTGCATAATTTTTAATAATCAAATAATAAACTTTATAGACTCTTAGCTTGCTATATAAACAGAAATAATACATCACAACAAAAAATCCAACTGAAAGAAACAAACTGGTTTAAAGAACTTCAAAAAAGCAAAATCCTCAAAGAAGCAATTGAATTAAGATAAAAAACACAAAATATGATGAAACAAATTTATAAAACATTAACAGAAATAATAAAAAAAGAAATTAAATGAATTGCTATCAACATAAACAATTAAAATATTATAGGCAACAAGAAAACAATCAATAAAAATACTATTCTTATCCAATATTATAATAGAATAGACAACTGATCACTACTCCAAGAATGCCCAGGTTGCACAATAGATACCATATATAAACAAGGAGAATACAATTTCCAAATATAAAAAAACAATGGAATCTGCATACCAGTCTACAAAAGCAAAATCTATACTAGCAATAAAAATGACACATCCTTTCAACAGAGAATCAGGATCTCTTCTAATAGTATCGACAATATAATGACAAACAAATTCCAAAATTACAACCTTCCAATCCTACTTACAATTATAGTTAATAGAAATACAACTTACATTTAATTATCTATAGACAAGTATTACAAAACAATAGAAATCAAAATCAAAATCAACAAACAAAACAAGTTTATAGTCTTTATAAATGGATTAATAAATACAGATCAAATAATAGACTTTGGTTGGCATATTAAAAGTATAAAAGAAATTGAATTCAAGGGAAAAATTATATTATATCTATTATTAACATGTGCAGAACTAGCAGCAATAGCTATAACATTATAATAATATCATCTGGAGCAGACATAACAATCTGCAATAATAGCCAATTAGCCCTTAGTAATATCAAAAAAGTATAATCAAATATCTAAGCACTCAAAACAATGAAAAATATGAATATTATCAATACAATTATAATTATAATCAAAACACAAAAACTATTAATTACATGGCAAAAGATCAAAGTTTATGGCGCCATTACAGGAAACAACAAAGTTAATCAACTAGCCAAAGAAGTCTGCAACTTAACATATAAAGCTAAAATAAATTTTCTATCAATATCCAATCAAAAAATTAATTAGATAATCAGAATAGAAAGAAAATATAATAGATAATACAATATTTCAAATGATTAAAGATATCAATATATTAAAACATATTATCAGATAGAAAATACTCAACAGAAATATAATAATCACTAATTTCAATATCAGAGAAGGAATCACATGGAAAGAATTATTAAGATATAGATATCTATCTAGGATTACTACAGAAGAAACAAATATAGAGAACTATAACACATGCATTTTCTGCTTCAAAATATGGAATCTCGAACTTTTAATCAAAGATAAATTTCACGAAAGAGTAGCAATGATATATATTAACAACAAGTGCTCACTATGTAACCAAACAATAGAAATTAATATCCATAGCATACTATACAAAGACAAAAAACTGAAACTATTAAGAAATTTAAATCAAATAATCAATGAAGAAGTAAACAGTCGAAACAAAACCAAAATATAGTAAAAAACAAATTAAACAAAGATTTAAAAAAAGATCAAGACACTTGGACTGAGAAAATACTATACTATGTAACTAGAGAAGCATTACTCCAGAGTATAATACAAATAATAAAAAATTACATAACCCAAGAAAACCAATAGTGCATAAAACAAATTTTTAACAGACTCCTCAAATATTTGAAAAATAATTGGAAACTATGATATTTAGAATTTGTAAAATGGAAAATAGACACCAATATCATTTCAAAAGATAAAAAAGCATGGTACCAATGTAAGAAAAGAAGGAAAATAAATAAAGAAAAAAAGTTATTAATTATTCAAGAAATTAACAAGATAATAGATTTTGTTAATTAAACTAGTGTAATTAGAATATAATATATTTATTTAATAATAATTTTAATCAGGACTAGTAGAGCCTTGACAAATTAGCTAAGTATATAAAAGTATTTGACAATAAGCTATGTGGTAAGATACTTTTTTAATGAGTATATTAGATAAATAATAAAGAAAAATTTGTATAAAATGAATTTAATATATTTAAATACAAATATCTAATAAACAAGATGTAAGTTATCTAGTTAAAAAAAAATTATTCAAGTTTAAAAGTTTTGTTTATTTTTTAATTATATAGTTTATACAATACAATATATTATTTATTATTTGTTTTTATAAAGATTTAATAAATATAAGCACTTGTTTGATTTAGGAAAAATAAATACATAAAAAATATAATTTTATAATATGTTATAAATTTATATTTTAAAAGATATAAATTTAATTAAAAATTTATTATATGTTTTTTTAAAAAAATTATTTGATTTATTAATTGTTCTTTTATTTTATTTTTTAAGATATTTTATTCAAAAAAAAAAACAATAAGAAAATAAATATATATTACTTTTTTTAAACAAAACTTAAATATAAATCAAAAGGTACAAATCAAATGATAAATAATAATAAAATAATTTTAAGTAAAATTATTTTATAGATGTTAAAGCAATTATATTTAAAATTTTAATTTTCTTTTTTAATAATTTTTGCTAAGTTACAATGAGAATATAATTGTCATTTTTTTCGCAACATACTGTATAGATCATTTATTATTTTAAACAGTAATAAACAAATTTTTTGTAATTTTTATTTTGAAAAAAAAAAAAATACTAAGTAATCTGTTTTATAAAATAATATAAATAATAAATTTTATATTTGTTAAAAACTGACAAATAAAATTTTTATACACAATACAAACATTACAAATTTAAATAAATAATTCTAATTATTGTATATGGTTTCTATTGATTTTACTATTTATATTATATTTGTTAATTAAATATATAGGTAAAAATAAATATAAGAATTATAATTTTGACTCAAAGTGTTTTAAGTTACAAGAATGTTAATTTGTTTGATAACTTGACTCAACTTTTTATGTTATGCTAAAGAATTAAAAATCAATGTTATTATTTAAAATAAATTTTATACTTTTAAAACTTGTAGTTGGCGTGGCAATATTAAAATAATTGGAGGATCTGAAATACTGTAAGAATTGTAAGTTCATAATGGATAGATATGAAAGTGATATTCGTGTGATCTTTCTCCGGGAATTGCTTGATCCTCACCGGAGATCATGTAGGAGATAGAAGTAATACCTAGTATTACTTACTGTTGATACGTTACAATCCATCTGGCGGCGGCTTACTTAAACTTCCTATTAATTTCTCATCAAAAGAGAAATGTAGTTATGTGTGGGCGTTCGCCCCTGCTTCTGATTAAATCATGGAGCTCGAATGTTCGGACTTGCCGAAAAGGTCAGCATAATTTAAGAAACCTTCGTTACCAATCATTTGGCCAAGATTAAACTATGAATATTTCCAATCAAAAAGGTTATGTTTCCTATTTCGAATAGTCGTTGGGAACAGTGCAGTAAATTCAAATTCCTTCACGCAAGCCAAATAGGGGGACCTACTCAGGCATTACATCATATCGAATAGAAATCAGAACGGTTTGGTCGGTGCGTGCGTCCTTTACATTGTCGATCAAACATCCGAATTCATATAATTGCATAGGATTTAAAGTTTACGGCATTTGGCATGACGAATTCATAGTATTCATATAACGGATGCGTAATGCGTATAATAATGTAATAATGGGGCATAGTGCTCGAGAAGTCAAAAAAGGAAAAGCCTCCGAAATTTCCGGGAAGTGTAATTAAGTGCGACTGTACAAACAATGAATTCAACGTTGCACCTAATGTTATCTGAACTTGTTGTCTGCAGTATTTTCATTAAGCTGGATTTTCTGATGACGTCTTTTTTTTGCCGTGATCAGCTTATACTGTATTCGGAATCACGCCAGTATGTTGACAATACTAAATAGGAAATAATTTATATTGACGTTTTATTAGAAAAAATACAAACTATAATTATTGCTTCGTATGCAAGAATCCAAGTAATAAAAAAATCTTTTGGTCTGATTATCATTGAAATATCTAATTCTAAGCTCGTGAGGTATCTCGACCTTAGTACACGTGTTAAGAAGGCTGTTCCATTTGCCTCATGAGAATTGTCGAAAGATGCACTTCCGAAAAGTACATACACATCTACCCGCCGTCATCATGGGTCAAAGCAGCTTTGAAGTCCTGAATTCAATCTCAGTACCCTGGTTTCTTGTGGCTTGGCTCGGTCCCTCCAAATTTGTGAATCAAACCCGCCACAAGAATTGGGGTGAAACCCTATCAAATTATCAAAAGTGCATCTATCATACGCGTATCTTGCTAATTGTGTGAGAAAGGGGAAAAAGTTTAGCACAAGAAGCACACAATTATTGGCAATGTTTTAAATTAACCAAAAAGAATAGACATCGACCGACCAAATTCCAGGGGCGAGAACTAAGAATAATTAGAATAAATTCAAGAAACGACGTGCCATTCCTCGCGCGACTTTCTACGGAAGATGATCTTATTGTAAAAAATACCCAATTATGTAGGATCGTCATCTATTGTATAAAGTCATAGATTCGGTTACACCAAGCCAAAATATAAAAAGGGACTAAATGCAATTTTTGACTTTGAGGAGCTTTTCGCATCCTTTCTATACACCACACATCTTCAATAAATTCACTTGCAGTTATGGATCGTGAGATATTAAATCCAAAAATTTTTTATCAATTCCTATTGTCGCTCACATTCTTCTTTTCTGTAACATCCGCATTATGGCCAATTCCACAGCAATGG
>CAJVPV010003927.1:0-10620 GCA_910591835.1 Acaulospora morrowiae | reverse complement strand
ATCTCGATCATATTAAAAAAAAAAGAGAAGAAATCTCCAACTACGCCTTGAAAATTCTTTATAAAGTGTGGAAACAATGATCTGCGACCTCAACAACCTCACCATCCTCAGGAATCACATGGAAAAAAACTCCAAGCATCACCCTCAGCAACAGCCAAAAAGAAAAAACAAAATTACAGATTGTTTTCTTGATTACATAAAAATTTTTTAAATTAATTTATACCATATACATTTACTGCATAGTTTATAGGTTGATTTTTGATAATTTAATAAAGCCACTAATCAAATATAAAAACATTTTTTTAAAATTTTATTTGGCAATCTAGTTATTAATTGAATCAAAACCTTTTTTTTACGTTATTAGATGAGTTACACAGCACATGTTGGTTGTGCTGTCATCGACGCCCGCAACAGTTTGACGTTATATACTGTATATAAGTTAAACTTTTTATGGTATAAATCCTAGGTTGCTAACAGAAAGTGGTCTTATAATTTTCCTTTCTTATGCAGAATAAAGTTCTGGATATTTTTTTAATGTATTGTAATAATTATCTATCTACAGTATATTAATAAAAGTCAAAAGGTACAAACAGTTCCAACATTACAGTAGTATACAAACTTATGAAAATGTCTTGAGAAAATTTCACATCACATGCAATTCATTCTTTACGAAAACGCAGTACTGTATCGCAGTACCATATTACCATATCTATAAAATTTATTTGGCACTGTAGCACGTTCTACTGCATAAATATACCGATGATTTTCTTAAAATAATAAACTCTTACTTACGATCATTGTATTGTAATCAAGCGTAGAAATGAATGAGGCCAAAAGATTATTTCAATGTGCTATTACCGAATACAAATTGAACGACATTCCTATAGGAAAATTAAAAAATAAGGAAGTGATTGGAAAAGGGGCATACGGTTACGTGTATAGATGCAATATTGACGAAGATTCTAGAATGGTGGCAATAAAAGAAATATCTGTTGGTGATGAAGATAGCGACACATCTATCAAATCCTTTCTTGACGAGGTTTGAAGTTTTTTACTTATAAATAAATCGTTCGTTTAGGCAAGATTTTATTCATCAATATTTTGATTTATTTTTAGTTAAAAGTACACAGCAGGGCCAAAAACCATCGTATTATTGAGTTATTTGGAATGAGCTATGGTCAGAAAGTTCATATTAAGCATTGGGTTATTTTTTAAACAAAAATTATAAATTAACGATGTTTTATTACAAAGATGAAAATGTTAATTTATGCTACCTTGTGATGGAACTCGCTGAATGTGATTTAAGGAAATATTTAACAGACAAACAAGATGAACTTTATTGGGATAAAAAAATAGAACTCGCAATCCAATTAACAGAAGGGTTGTTGTATATCCACAATACGATGAATGTAGCACACCGTGATTTGGTATCAGACTACTGTATATTTTGTAAAGTCGTTATTCATAAATAATTTATTTATTTATCTATTTTATTTAGCACACAAAAAACGTTTTGATTTGGAAAGGAAACATAAAAATTGCGGACTTTGGACTGTCGAAGAATTTCAACAATGTCATGTCAAGTAAAAGCAGTATTTTTCCCTTCACTGATCCCCAAAGATTGGGGAATTCTCATTATGAAATAGATACCAAATCCGATATTTATAGTCTTGGTGTGATATTCTGGGAAATTTCAAGCTGCCTCCCACCATTTTATCAACAGGATAGTGCTTCCATTATCAATAGCATTTTACAGAATGTACGCGAAGCCCCTGTTATCGGAACACCTTTATCCTTTATTCAGCTTTATTCCAAATGTTGGGATGTATCGCCTTTGCTTCGTCCTACTGTAGATCAAATTCTTAATGAACTTAGGTCATTGTCTCTCGATCCAATTTATAATGGTGATAACTTTGTTAATGATATACTGTCAAATACAAGCGGTGAATGTTTAATTATTTACGGTGTTATTATTGGAGTGCTACTTTTTTACTAATATATATATATATATTTAGATTCAAATAGACACACTTATTCCGCGGATGTTCTTGAAGAATCTTTTGACGTAAGCAAAAGTAAAGTTGGATAACTTTTGAGTAAATTCATAACATTTTAATTATTTAAACAGGACAACATTGATAAAAAGCAAGTATAAAGTTTATAATAAAGGTGTATGCGGGTTGATAACATTTGATAAATTTGCAAAAAAAAAAGAATAAATTGTTGGGTTTATTCTTCATAAATAATGATTTTAATTTAACTATTCATAAAAGTTAACTTTTAATAACCCTTTTTTTATTATCATACATATTATTCCTCTTTGAACGATTGCCAAATTGATAGAACGTATGTATAAAGCTTTATAAGTTTATTCTAATATTTATTCCCAAATAACTTCGTTAACTAATTATAAATTTAACAGTGATTGCAGCGAGTGAGCAAAATTTTATACTTACTATATTATTAAATTGCCGAATAACTAATAATTAATTAATTTAATAATAATAGCAGGCAAGTCTAAAGCTGATTATTTCTTTCTCATTAATACACTATTTTTGAATAGTTTTCCTAATTAATTATTGAATTTAATATAATAGCTCGTAAGTCTTCAGTTTTTTAAGTTCTTACTTATTGATATTCCATTCCTAAATAACAAATAACTATTAACTTTAATAATAATTAGCGAGTAAGTCAAAAGTTTATAAATTCAGGCTCTATTCCTAAATAACTAAATAATATTTATTTTGAACCAATTAGCGAGTAAGTCTAAAGCTTTAAGTTCGTGCTTATTAATATTTCATGCCTAAATAACTAAATAATTTTATCATTCATATTCTATTCCTGACTAACCAAATAATTTATTTAATGACACGATAGCACGTAAGTTCTAGTTTGTGCTCATTAATATTCCTAAATAACTATATAATTCTATTTGATAACACAATAGCACGTAAGTTTAAGTTTTAAGTTTGTACTCATTAATATTCCTAAATAACTAAATAACTTTATATGGCGACACAATAGCACGTGAGTTCAAATTTTAAGTTTGTGCTCATTAATATTCCTAATTACTAAATAGCTTTATTTGACGACACAATAGCACGTAAGTTCAGGTTTTAAGTTTGTACTCATCAATATTACATTCCTAAATAATTATATAATTCTATTTGATAACACAATAGCGCGTAAGTTTAAGTTTTAAGTTCGTGCTCATTAATATTCCATTTCTAAATAACTAAATAATTTTAATTTTAATAACATATTAGCGAGTAAGTTCAAATTTTAAGTTTGTGCTCATTAATATTTTATTCTTAAACAACTATATAACTCTATTTGATAACACATAGCACGTAAGTCCAAGTTTTAAGTTTGTGCTCATTAATATTCCTAATTACTTAATAGTTTTATTTGACGACACAATAGCACGTAAGTTCAAGTTTTAAGTTCGTGCTCATCAATATTCCATTCTTAAATAACTATATAACTCTATTGGATAACACAATAGCACGTAAGTTCAAGTTTTAAGTTTGAGCTCGTTAATATTCCATTCTTAAAAACCATATAATTCTATTTGCTAAACCAATAGCACGTAAGTTCAGGGTTTAAGTTTGTGCTCATTAATATTCTATTATTAAATAACTATATAATTCTATTTGCTAAACCAATAGCACGTAAGTTTAAGTTTTAAGTTTGTACTCATTAATATTCCTAAATAACTAAATAACTTTATATGGCGACACAATAGCACGTGAGTTCAAATTTTAAGTTTGTGCTCATTAATATTCCTAATTACTAAATAGCTTTATTTGACGACACAATAGCACGTAAGTTCAGGTTTTAAGTTTGTACTCATCAATATTACATTCCTAAATAATTATATAATTCTATTTGATAACACAATAGCGCGTAAGTTTAAGTTTTAAGTTCGTGCTCATTAATATTCCATTTCTAAATAACTAAATAATTTTAATTTTAATAACATATTAGCGAGTAAGTTCAAATTTTAAGTTTGTGCTCATTAATATTTTATTCTTAAACAACTATATAACTCTATTTGATAACACATAGCACGTAAGTCCAAGTTTTAAGTTTGTGCTCATTAATATTCCTAATTACTTAATAGTTTTATTTGACGACACAATAGCACGTAAGTTCAAGTTTTAAGTTCGTGCTCATCAATATTCCATTCTTAAATAACTATATAACTCTATTGGATAACACAATAGCACGTAAGTTCAAGTTTTAAGTTTGAGCTCGTTAATATTCCATTCTTAAAAACCATATAATTCTATTTGCTAAACCAATAGCACGTAAGTTCAGGGTTTAAGTTTGTGCTCATTAATATTCTATTATTAAATAACTATATAATTCTATTTGCTAAACCAATAGCACGTAAGTTTAAGTTTTAAGTTTGTGCTCATCAATATGCCATTTCTAAATAACTAAATAATTATTGATTTTAATAACATTAGCGAGTAAGTTCAAGTTTTAAGTTTGTGCTCATTAATATTCCATTCTTAAATAACTATATAACTCTATTTAATAACACAATAGCACGTAAGTTTAAGTTTTAAGTTCGAGCTCATTAATTTCCATTCCTAAATAACCATATACTGTAACTCTATTTGATAACACAATAGCACGTAAGTTCGAGTTTTAAGTCTGTGCTCATTATTATTCCATTTCTAAATAACTAAATAATTATTGATTTTAATACCATATTAGCGAGTAAGTTCAAATTTTGAGTTTGCTTATTAATATTCCATTCTTAAATGACTACATAATTCTATTTGATAACGCAATAGCACGTAAGTTTAAGTTTTAAGTTTATGCTCATTAATATTCCTAAACAACTAAACAACTTTATTTGACGACACAATAGCACGTAAGTTAAAACTTTAAGTTTGGGCTCATTAATATTCCTAAATAACTATATAACACTGTTTGATAACACAATAGCGCGTAGGTTCAAGTTTTAAGTTTGTGCCATTAACATTCCACTCCTAAATAACTAAATAACTTTACTTGATAACATAATAGCACGTAAGTTTAAGTTTAAGTTCGTACTCATTAATATTCCATTTCCAAATAACCAAATAATTATTAATTTTAATAACATAGCGAGTAAGTTCAAATTTTAAGTTTGTGCTAATTAATGTTCCATTCTTAAATAACTATATAACTCTATTTAATAACACAATAGCATGTAAGTTCAAGCTTGAGTTTGTGTTCATTAATATTCCTAAATAACTAAATAACTTTATTTGACGACACAATAGCACGTAAGTTTAATTTTTAAGTTTGGCTCATTAATATTCCATTCTAATTAACTATATAATTCTATTTGATACCACAACAGCACGTAAGTTCAAATTTTAAGTTCGCGCTCATTAATATTCCATTCCTGAATAACTATATAACTTTATTTGATAACATAATAGCACGTAAGTTTAAGTTTTAAGTTTGTGCTCATTAATATTCCATTTTTAAATAACTAAATAATTGTTAATTTTAACAACATATTAGCGAGTAAGTTCAAATTTTGAGTTTGTGCTCATTAATATTCCATTTCTAAATAACTAAAGAGCTTTATGGCACAATAGCACGTAAGTTTAAATTTCAGTTTGTGCTCATTAATATTCCATTCCCAAATAACTATATAACTCTATTTGGTGGCACAGTAGGGTGTAAGTTCGAGTTTTAAGTTTATAATTATTAATACTCCATTCCTAAATAACTAAATAACTATTAAATTTAATTATGTATTAGCTAGTAAGTCTAAATTTTATAAATTCATGCTCACTAATCCTCCATTTGTAAATAACTAATAACTATTAAATTTAAAAAAGTACTGGCTAGTAAGTCTAAATTTTATAAATTCATGTTCATTGATCCTCCATTCCTAAGTAACTATATAACTTAATTTTAATAACATATTAGCGAGTAAGTTTTAAGTTTAAGTTTGTGCTCATTAATCTCCCATTTCTAAATAACTAAATAACTTAATTTTAAAAACATATTAGCGAGTAAGTTTATTTTTGAGTTTGTGTTAATTAATATTTTTAAGTAACTAAATAACTTTATTTGATGACACAATAGTTGGTAAGTTCAAGTTTTAAGTTTTTGCTTATTAATATTTTATCCTAAATAACGAAATAACTATTAAATTTAACAATGTATTACAGGGACGAGTAAGTCCAAATTTTATAAATTAATATTCATTCTCCATTCTTAAATAACTAAATGACTTGATTTTAATAACACATTAGGGGGTAAGTTTAAGTTCGTGCTTATTAATTCTTCATTCCTAAATAACTGAATAACTTAATTTTAATAACATATTAGAATGTAAGTTTTAAGTTTTAAGTTCGTGCCTATTAATTCACCATTCATAAATAACTAAATAACTATTATTTTAATAAAATATTAGGGAGTAAGACTAAATTTTATACTTAATGCTCATTAATCCTCCATTCCTAAATATGTGCTTATTAATATTTCATTCCTAAACATCTATATAGCTATGGTTGGTGACAGAATAGGATGTAAGTTCAAGTTTTAAGTTTGGTCTCATTAATTTCCATTACTAAATAACCAAATGAATTTATTTGATAATAATTAGCGCGTAAGTTCAAGTTTTAAGTTTGTGCTCATTAATATTTCATCTTAAATTATTTCAATTTAATGACATAACAGGCTGTAAGTTCAAATTTCAAGTTTTAAGTTCGTGCTATTTAATATATCATAATTAAATAACTCTGTTTTGTGGCACAATAGAAGGTAAGCTCAAGTTTTAAGTTCGTACTTATTAATATTACACTCCTAATAACTAAACAACTCTATCAATGGTACAGTAGGATGTAAGTTCACGTTTTAAGTTTGTACTTATTAGCATTCCATTTCTAAATAACAAAATAACTCTATTTAATGACACAATAGAATGCAAGTTCAAGTTTAAGTTTGTGCTCATTAATATTTCATTCCTAAATAACTATATAGCCATTAATTTTTATAAATGTTAGCAAGCAAGTAAGTTAAGAGTTTTAAGCCCATTCTCATTAATATTACATTTCTAAATAACTAAGTAGCCTTATTTGATGACATAGTAGCACGTAAGTTCAAATTTTAAGTTTGATATCATTAATATTTTATTCCTAAATAACCAACTAACTTTATTTGATTACACAATAGCTAATAAGCTCAGGTTTTAGGTTCGCGATTATACGTGACTATAAAATTAGCTTCCGATATGAGGAAATGAAATGGAGATGTGCGTGAATAAAATTATAGGATTTGATTTTTAGTTTTTAGTTTATTTTAGTTTATTTTTTTTTTAGCTTTTTTTTAAATTATATTATTAAATAAATTATGTCATAAAGTAGGGTTTAATTTTGAGTTTTTTCAGGTTATTTTATTTATTTTATTTTTTAAAAACAAATTTATAAATAAAGTTATATTTAAACTATAGTTTATATATCAGCTTGCCAGCTTGAGCTAATGTATTAGGTTCTATTAGCTTGTATATTGTTATCGGTACACTGCGAGTCTGTCGCTGATCCGGACTAGGTTGTCGTGTAATGATAGGTATGTAGGGGCTTGTGTCACTTGCTAACCAAAGGCACTTGTTAATAAACTCTCTTCTCTTTTATTACTGGTCTAATCCTCTATCACAATTCTTTATGGGCTTCTAGGATTCCTACAGCAGCTAATATCCAATTAAGGTAAGTTTATTAATTATACTCATGCAAATACAATGGGTACAAGTTTATACAATACGAATATTAACTTTTTATTTTAGCTAGCTAATCCACCCATATTTATATCCACTGCGACGTATCTGCTGATATACCATCGCATCCTGAAAATCCCCGATTAGACTATTTAGGCTTCTTGATGCAGGGTCTGATGGATTGCACCATGTAACATGACTATAGGCGATCCTAATGACCCATACATTTTTCCATGCTAACAATATAAAAGTTTTAATTATATAATTTAAGTTAGTATTGTGTTCTTGTTTATTATTTTATATTTTATTACCAATAAATAATTTTGTATATATTTTGTTATTTTTGTTTTTTGTTTGATATATTATTGTTTTGTTATTTTTATTATATATTTTCTATACATCTTTTTTGCTAAATTTATTATTATTATTGTTGTTATATATTGTTATATTTTTTTAATAATATTTTTTTATTTAATTTTGATTTTTTATTTAATGAGTTTTAAAATTCTTTTGTTATAATTTCATTTTTATATGTTTGTGTTTTTCTTGTTTAATAATATCTTTATTTTTCTATATGTTTGACTTGTTTTCTTATACTGATTTTTTGTCTAATATTAGCAAAAAAATAATATTGTATATAATAATACAATGTAATTAATATATTACATATCCTAATTACTGATAACTTATTACAATAAATTATAATTATAAATAATAGTATTATATGATATAAGAATTTATATTTTTTTACTAATCCTTTTGTCAACTCAAAATACAGATATTCTCAAAAGATTTTATATTTTTATAATAATAAAGTTTATATAATTTCCTTAATAACACTGGTTCTTTAATCAGCAAAACAGGCAGCAGTTACCATTTTTTTTATTTTTTTCTTTTCAAAACACTTTTTCTGTTTATTTTTGCAACAAAATACAAGAAACTTATCTAAAAGGTTTATTGCAAGAATATCTTTTTAGGAAGAAAATGGACAAGAAAAAACACTTTCCAAAAAATTCCAAGAGATTCAAAAATCCAAAAAAACAAGAATAATAAGGTTTTCAATTTCTGCATCATCTTTTTGACTTTCTATTTTTTCTTTTTTCTGATTTTTTTGGAGAATTTTGCCTATCTCAGTTTGATTCTGACTTTTTGATTATATTGGATTTGCTAAAAGATAATTAGTCAAGATCATAGATTGATTAATTACATAAGACACAGAAAAAATAAACAAAATATATACTTCTTACTTGTTTCCAGTCACATAATACTATATATGATGTGATTAGTTCTTGATAGAATTAGATGGTTCTTAGTTAAAGGGGTGGTATAGAAGTATTATGTAAAGCAGAAGTTGCAAGTAGAAGAAGAACAACTTTTTTTTTTTGCTTCTCTTTTTCTTTTCCTATTTTTTCTTGAGAACAAAAAGTAACAATAAGGTTTAGGTCCTATTTCAATTTGGCAACAAGTTAAAATAACAATATTTATCCTGAAAATGGTTGGAGAAAGAGGTCATGAAATTATTTACCAGTAAAATAAAGTAATAATTCCAGAAAGACATAATTTGGGAAAGAAATTAATAATAAAAAATCAATATCTTTTCTAATTAAAAGTCTTTAAGTATAAAGTTTCAAGAAATATTTTTCTAGAAGTGTTCTTAAACTTTCTTGAACATTGATTACTTTAATGAAAATTAAACAATTTGACTAATTACAAGTGATAAGAAGTAAAAAATTATAAGAAACAAGATTTGAATTTGATTTACAATTTAAATAATTGATTTATATTAAGGTTTATTGATTTGTTTTAAAATTAACATTTTAATTAATAATGAATTATTTATATTTTTAATACACATTATAATTTTTATATTATATGTAATGATTAAAATAAAATAATTTATTTTTATTAAAGCAAATTAATTAGATTTGCATTTTTACAAATTATTACATTGATTTTTAATTTAATCTCTATTATCTTCATCAATATCAAATAACACATCTTGTTCTTCTTGTAAAAGTATTATTGAATTGTCTTGTTGCATTCTATTTGATTTAGTTTCTTCTTGTTCATGTTCTAATATTTCTTGCAATTGCTCCCAATTTAATTCACTTTCTAATTTATTATTATAAATTTATTTGGCAGAATTTAAGAAGGAACCACTATTATTAAAATCACTTTATTTAAAAAATATATTAGATTATATTAAAAAAAATTATTATATTTTAATTGATTACTTATGAAAAAATACTCAATATAATGTTTTATCTGCTTTTCAGAACAAATAATACTCTTGAATTGAGGATTCAAAAAAATATCCCATATAGCAAGAGTAAACACACAATGTTCATTGCTTAAAGTGAAAACAAATGTTTCAGAAAAAGTTGCCCTTGCAATCTAAGTAATCCAATATATTTCATCACTATTTAATTGAAAATGTAAACAATAACATTCAAACACTTCTATTGACTTTTTTCACATTATGATAGTAACTGATAAAGCATTGCTTTTTAAAAATGGTAATTATTTTAAACCAAAGACTTACCATATTGTCGTTCTAATGCCTTATAACATCATGCCATGATAATTTTCATTTTTCCCAAAAGTTTTTGTTTAATTAAGTTTGAATTAATTTAAAAATAATTAAAGACAATCAAATTATTTTATTTATACTCATCATGCTAAATCATTTACCATGAAATAAATTTGTAAACTGATTAAAGCTTAAATTGAACATACAGTATGGTGCAAAAAATTTTGGAATATTATTTATATAATATAAATGCATATAACTTTTTCAAAACAAAAACAATTCATATGAAATTTTAAATATGTAAACAACATATTCCAAACAATATATATAGGTACTTAAAATTATTTGATCATTTTATTTT
>CAJVPV010003926.1:0-10620 GCA_910591835.1 Acaulospora morrowiae | reverse complement strand
TTATGCAATACAATGTATTATACATTATTTGTTTTCTGTATAGATTTAATAAACAGTACGTACTTGTTTGACTACGGAAAAAAAAAAAAAAAAAAAAAAAATATATATGTATAATTAAATATTTAACAGTATTATTTTCAATATTAAATTTATTATAAGATTAATAAAGTGAATTATAATATATATTAAATTTATTATAAGTTAATACTATTTTAAAATCATTTTATTTTAGTTTAAAACTTTATCTATAGCTTAACTATATAAGTTAATACTTTATAAATAAGTTATATATTAAGTAAAATTTTATTAAAAACAAAAATCATATTATTAATTTTAAATTACTTAATTTATAATTTAGATTTGATTATATTATTATAGAAAATTTATATGAAATAATTAATTTTTAACAAGTCAATTCAAAATTATTTTATTTTAATCAATTTTTTATATTGGCTAAAATATAAAAATATATTATAGTAGTTTTATAAGATATCTGTTAAAATTAAACCAAGTCTTTTTTCATGCAATCGTTTTTTATATAATCATTAGTTTCAATTTTTGATTAACAGAAAATCAAAGGTCTTATTGTTTATTTCATTAATTAAATTTGATATAGATCTGACTAATTGGCTATAATATACATAGGAAAACCAGTCAACTTGTATATGAAGAATTCATTCTTTTAATGGAATTAAACTAGAAATCTTCATGTAATAATCCAGGAGCAATACCTACTGTGTTATTGACTCATGGGCTTATGTTTTATATTTTTACATATTAATAATATTTTTGTTTATTTTATAAAATAACAAATATATTATCAAAGAAAGTAATATGTACTGTATATTTAATGGCTTAATTTCTTACTCAAGAAATTCTAAGTAACTTTTGATATTCCGAAATCAAATTATGTTTGAAGAATCATCTTTTATTCAGATCATTTTTTTTGAAAAGCCTCCTTCATAAAAATGTCAAGAATTTTTTGGATTACGAAACAAAATCAAATTATTTGTTAACATGCTTACAGTATATAAATTCTGTTACGCTAATCTAAAATGTAATGGTATTTCCGACATTTAATCAATTGACAATGCAATCAAAGTCATACAATCTACTATACCAATTTTTTTAAAGCGCTTTATTAATAATAAATATACACAGTAAACATGGATATAACGAAGTCTGGGTATAACGAATACCTGGATATAATGAAGTATTTTTTTTTTTTTTTAATTTTTTTAATTTTTTTTAAGATTTTTTAAATTTTTAAATTTTTTTTTAAATTTTTAAAATTTTTCTAATAAAATTCCCTGGATATAACGAAAACTTGCTACAACAAAGAAAAAAGAGTAAACCAGACCCTTCGTTATATCCAGATTCACTGTGTAATATTCAATTAACAATATACATTGGCATAATATTATGTTCATATGTCATAAAGATTTTTTTTAATTCATATGAATCATATAGTTTCCTAGATCATATTTTCTTATTAATGACCATAGGAGCATAGTGGGATCTTAAATCTTAATTAGTAATGACTCTAAAAAAGTATGACTTAGGAATAATAAGAGTTTTTAAAATCTGTTAACGTAGGTGTAGTATCTAAGAAATTAGATTGATTATTATAGAAATCATTCGACGAAGAAATGTCGGGTATGTTTAGATATTCCGGATTGGAAATTCCTAGTCCGATTTGATTATTAACTAAGGCATCGATAAGTAATTGTTCTTCAGTCTGTGTCGGCGAATTATTAAAGCTATTAATAAATTGTTGTTCTTCTGTTTGGATTGGTGAATTAATTAAGCTATCGATGAATTGTCGTTCCTCGGTTAGAATTGGAGAATGAAAATTATCGAAAGTTGAATTGATTTCTACATTAAAATTATATTCATCAATTTCGGGGGAGCTAATTTCACTATCAGTGTATGTTGATAAATCTGGGCTAGGATATAAAAAATTTTCCCAATCGGCAAATAAGTCTAAATTTAAGATCGGCGAATTATCACAAATTTCGATAGAAGCAGTACTATTTTCGGGAGTTAGAGACAAGGTTGGTACAGATGATTGTAAATCTCCGTTAAATGACTTTGGGGACTTAATATTTCCGGATGGTTTATTTTCAGATTTAGAGAATGAAATAATACTCCATTGTTTCTTTTTTTTTTCTCGTTTAGGTTTAGGGCAGATCTCACTACGATATAAGAACGCTTCTTTTGCAATTCTTTTATATTCATCTTTAACCACTTCAGATTCTTGTTCCCAAGATTTCGAAGCCATAGAAGAAATTATAGACATAGGAAAAGAATATCCTTCATCTTTTGTAGTTTTAATAAACAATTTTCGGTAGATAATGAAGGCATTTGGTGCTCTGGACGGTTTACGACCATCGGGATTTAAAGTAATTAAATCACGTGGATCGATAATTGGTGGGAATGGAAGCTTGATAAATGGTTGAGCATCGTTAATAATTCGACTCGGCATCGTAGGATCATTAGAGTTAATAAATACGAAGCTAGTTTGAATTTGTTCATCCATTTTTTTTTTTTAAAAAAATCCAGTTCTTTTGCTTTTACTTTTTCAAGTAGAAACTGAGGTTTAAAAGAAAGCTACACTTGGCTATATTTATACTTTTTTCTTACCTTCCGGTGGATGGTGTCTTTGGAATTAGGATGAAAATAAGAATTCTCATAAAATTACCTATAAATTATACACAAACACCAGAATACTGTTTAAAAAAACGTGGCTTTATGACCTACTTACAACCGTCATAACCTTGTTTTAGAAAAAATTTTTTTATATTCGTTTCCTTTCTGAGATACTTGCCAACTTTTAAGTTCCACGAAATCGCCACACCCATTCATTGTTTATCTAAGGACTATTACACATTTATTTATTACAATGATTTGATTTGTTTATTGGATAACAGCATGCATGAAAAATCTTAATTATTTAAATATGCGCCACTGTGTGGCTGTTTCGTTCTCCTTGGCATACTTGCAGCTGTATTTGTATTGTTTTCGAGTGAAATTTCCGTACTGAAATTATTATATATTTCCGGATTATTTTGCCGGCAGATATAAAATTCGGAAATCATAGTCCGAAAAATCGTTAATTATAAGTCGAATTATAAAGTCAAAAATAGCGAGGCTTGAATACCGGAGATTAGATTTCAAGTTTAAATAATAAATAACAATTAATAATTTTAAATGACAAATTAATTTAATTTAGACAACAAACTTATAAATTTAGATAATAAAATAAAGTAAATTTAAATAATCAATGGAATTTAGATAACAAAATCATAAACTTAATAATAAATAAAGTTAAATAATTAATTTAATTTAATTTAAATAATCAATGAAATTTAGATAACAAAATAATAAACTTAATAATAAATAAAGTTAAATAATTAATTTAATTTAATTTAAATAATCAATGAAATTTAGATAACAAAATAATAAACTTAATAATAAATAAATTTAAATAATAAATTTAAATTAAATTAAATAATCAATGGAATTTAGATAACAAAATAATAAACTTAATAATAAATAAATTTAAATAATAAATTTAAATTAAATTAAATAATCAATGGAATTTAGATAACAAAATAATAAATTTAAATAATAAACTTAAATTAAATTAAATAATCAATGGAATTTAAACAACAAAATAATAAATTTAATAATAAATAAATTTAAATAATATAACAAAAAGACAAATAAATAAAACAAACAAATTATTTAAATTATTTAATTTTTTTTAAATAAAGTCAGCTAAGTTAATTCACTTAAAATTATATTATCAGCAAAATAAATTCATATTAATTTATCTTTGATATTTTTATTGATTTACAATTATATAATAATTTATATTAACATGTAAAAGATACTATCCAATTGAAAAAAGATATCAAAAATTTAAATAATATCTATAATACCAAATTTCAATTTTACAAAATAAATATAATGAAATTATAAATATGAAAATTATAAATTGTTAAAATTAAAGACATTATAATATTAAATTTAAATAATTATTATAAGAATAAAATTTTAAATTTTAGATATATATAAATATTCTTTCAACAAGATTCAGAAAATTATTTTTAAAATATTTTAATAATAATATTATATGGTTAATTTATTTATTATATAAATAATAATATGTTGTATTAATAAAAAATTAACATATATAAATTAAAATAATTTTTTTAATATGTTTTAACAAAAACATTATTCTACTTTAAATCATTAATTTAATAATTTTTAATTTACTTAAATCAAAAAATTTAAAAATGAAAACTTTTGAAAATCTAAACAATAATATTATTTTATTATTTAGTCATATTTAAAAATTAAAAGTTTTTTATTAAAAACAAAACTTTTAACAAGAGCTATATACTGTATATATTATTATATTTTAAATATATAATAAATTAAAATTTGTATTATATAAATTTTGTTTTTTTTTTCTATATACAATAAAGTTTAGAATATTGAATTTTAAATCTTAATTTAAAGTTCATAATAAGCTATTGCATAACGATTAATATAAATTATAATCTATACTTTAAATAATATATTCATGTATTATTCTATAATAGAATAAACAATATACCGAATATACCGTATGTGAAAATTACCAATTAAACAATTCTTTACCAACATTGGTTATTATTATTATTATATCTTTATTTAATTATGTGTGCGAATAATAAAAATTAATAATTCAAAATCCAATTTTTGATTTAATTTAAAATTAATAAATTTGGCATATTATAACTTGTAAATTTTGGCGATTTTGTGAATTCTTATCTAAAAGGTTTAACGATCAACTTTTGGTAAATAAAACAAAAATATTCGCTTGTTTGTTTATTTATTTATGACAACTTTTCAAAAAAATTATAAAATTTTTTTGAATTCTGCAGTAACTCGATTACATTATTCGTTGACATTATGCTATGTCGGGCTTTTACATAATAATGATTCCAAATCAAATGACTTTCATGATTTAAGAATTTAATTGACAAACAAACGAACGAACGAGAGCATTATTTAGGATATTTCAAAAATATTTTATTAATAATAAATATAGCATCTATTCTATTATAATAATATACATTAACCAATTCTATTAATTATTTACAACCGAAAACAATTAAAAAGTATTAATAAAAATGATATTCATAGATCTTAAGGATTTTTCTTGAATCATATCGATCATATTTTTTCTTAGATCATGCATTTTCTTATTAAAGCTATAATCATAAGAGGCATATAGTAATCTTATATTTTAATGTTTTGGTGTATTTATATAAAAGCGTATGTTTCTTAGAAATAATAGGAATCATTGAAATCCATTAATGCGGATGTGGTATCCAAGAAATTAGAGGAAGTTAATTGATTATTATAGAAATCATTCGGCGAAGAAATATCGGGTATGTTTAGGTACTCTGTATTAGAAATTCCAAGTCCAAGTTGATTATCTAGTATAGTCGTTAAGGGTGCATCTTTAATATTAACTAATGCATCGATAAGTAATTGTTCTTCAGTTTGTATCGGAGAATTAATTAAGCTATCGATAAATTGTTGTTCGGTTTGGATTGGTGAATTAATTAAGTTATCAATAAACTGTTGTTCCTCGGTTAGGATTGGAGAATAAAAATTATCGAGAACTTGTAATGGAGAATTAATCTCAAGATTAAAATTATATTCATTGATTTCGGGGGTGCTAATTTCACTATCAGTGTATGTTGATAAATCTGGGCTAGGATATAAAAAATTTTCCCAATCGGCAAATAAGTCTAAATTTAAGATTGGTGAATTATCAGCGATTTCGGTAAAAGTAGTATTATTTTCGGGAGTTGGAGACAAGGTTGGTACAGGTGATTGTAAATCTCCGTTAAATGACTTTGGGGACTTAATATTTCCGGATGGTTTATTAGAAGATTTAGAGAATGAAATAATACTCCATTGTTTCTTTTTTCTTTCACGTTTGGGTTTAGGGCAGATCTCATTTCGATATAAGTATGCTTCTTTTGCAATTCTTTTATATTCATTTTTAACCACTTCGGATTCTTGTTCCCAAGATTTCGAAGCCATAGAAGAAATTATAGACATAGGAAGAGAATATCCTTCATCTTTTGCAGTTTTAATAAACAATTTTCGGTAGATAATGAAGGCATTTGGTGCTCTAGACGGTTCACGACCATCGGGATTTAAAGTAATCAAATCACGTGGATCGATCACCGGTGGGAATGGAAGCTTGATAAATGGCTGAGCGTCGTTAATAACTTGACTCGGCATCATTGGATCATTCGAGTTAATGAAGATAAAGCTAGTTTGGGATTGTTCACTCATTTTTGCTGTTATTATATTTGCTAATTTGATTTTATCTGTTTTTAGTGCTTTGACTTAAGCAACAAACTGAAGTTTTGGAAGAAGCCACCCTATTGTATTTATACGTTTTCCCACTTTCCAAATATGGCTATTGGGTGGTTTACTTGGAATCTTAAAATAATTATTTTCTTCATAAAATCGAATTATAATGTTCGATTATATTTAACCACACCAATAAATTTCCTTTATTACGATATGTTAACAAAAATGTGGCCCAACAACATTTCTATCCATCACCATTTTAGGAATATTCGTCATATTTAATTTGCCACTACGCATTTTGTTTACTAAATGTATCATTACGTTATTATCCTCATTATAATACCAATCGTTATAATTAAACGCTATCACCAAATCATAAATCAGATTTTCTATCCTCACAATTTAACTGTTATCAGAATATCACACAATAGCAAAAATTACTTGATGTTTACACAAGAAACCGATATGTACTGCTATTCGAAAAAAATTTTTTCATATTTCAAAAATTCGTAATACTTCTCCCTAAAAAAGCTCTACAATTTTTTCGTTGAACCAATAGAATGTTTCTCTAATTTTACACTCCAACTATTAATAACTTTGATATGCCTGGAATAATTCTTTAGATTATTTGAAATTAAAAGAAAAAAAATATTCAAAGATAATTAAATAAGTTCTATCAAATGTTTGCGGCATATACTGTATACTAAAGTTTGCCGATAATAATGTCAAAAGATATTTGTATTCGAAATTATTTGGTCGGATGAGATTTAATTTAATTAATGTATATATACGGGTCAAAGTAATAATAAATAATTTTATGCAAGAATGTTTCTTTTGCGATTCTTAACAATCTGGGCTCCTATCCTAGTATTTATAGTTACGGAAGAAATTAGGATTATAGAAAGGATATACACCTATAGTAAAAAATGCGTTCTAATAAAATAATCGACAATCCGAACTTTGAAAATATTTGAGTAAATTTTAAAGTAATGTTATTAGCCCGGAGCATAGCGAAGGACTAAAAAATGTTCGTCTATCCACCTTCGCATTAAATTATTCAAACCGTCAGTTAATCCATCTCTACATCTGTATATAGTAACACAAACATTATTCCGTCACTTTTTAACACTAATACCACGCAAGATTGCTTTTTTGACAATAAAACACATGAAACACATGAAATGTTGCATTATCTTGGTATAATAGAAACAAACACTTTCTAGACTTTGACGACAGATTTAACAATTATACTTCTGTTTTCTAGTATAATTAATTAGTATAAAAATGATGTAATTTAAAGGAAAACAAATATAATGATAAAGATAACATATAGTATGATTTATAATTTTTTGGAATTTTTTTGATTTTATCTTATAATTAAATAAAAAAATCATTAAAATTTTATAAAATTTTATTTAAATATATTTTAAAACCCAAGAATAAAATTATATAAATTTTATTAAAAAATATTTATTTTTTAAGATTTTATATGATACATAAAAATTTAGAAAAAAGTTTTTTTGAACTGTTATAAATAATTATATTTTTAAAAAATTTTATTAAGATACTTTATAAGAAAAGTTTAAACAAAAAGTTTTTAAAAGATCTAAAGAAAATAAATTTTAAATTTTGTATAAAACAAATAAGTTTTCATGATATAATAAAAAAAAATGTGAATTTTTTTACATTTTAAAAATATTTTTTTTATTAAATTTTTATATTAAAAAAATCAATAAATTTTATATTCAAAAAATATTTTGAAAAAATTTTATTAAGATATTTTATAAGATAAGCTTAAACAAACTTGCTTTTTAGATTATAAACAAGTAGTTTATAAAATTTTATCTAAATCAAATAAATTTTCATTGTATAATAAACTAAAACAGTTTTTAAAATATTACATTTTTTTATAAAAATTTAAAAAATTGTACTATGTTTTTTTTTTTTTTTTATTAAATCACAAATAAGCATTAAATGTGAGACTTTTATTAAACAAGAGTTTATAGCAATTACATTAAAGATCTTTACAAAAAAAAATAAATTGTAATTTAATCCTAGCCTATTACAACTTTTTCTGTTAACACTTAACTTGCACCAAGTAGATAGGTTAATGCTAGCAGTATTGAATAGCTAATGCCTATTCAAAACAATGATGTTAGGGTGGGTGGGAATATTTTTTTAGTAATATGGAAGATTTTCAGAAATTTAGTCTTGATTTGGTAAGTTTTTGTTGAGTCTTTGTGTGATGTTGTTGTTGTTGTCGTTCCTAATAGGTTAATACCGGTTTGGTTCTTGTTGAATTGGAGTGTCAGAATTGGATTGGCTGTTGAGATTGTGTAGATCGTTTGGAGGAGTTGAGCTAGTTTTGGTTTTTGATTTTAAGAAAATTTTTAAAGTCATTGAGGTGGCACAGTAAAGCATACTGTATTGTTGTTTGGAAGGGTTTGGTTGAGACAAGTAGGAGAACCCAAAACTTTACTTGAATATACTTTTAGGAAAATATTGACAATGTTGAGAATGGTAAGGAGGATGGTGAGGAGAATGGTTATCATGAAAGTAATAAAGGAGGAGATGCATAAAGACAAAGTTAAGAAAGAGAATTGCCACAGGCCTTTCCCCATACAACCAAAGAACAAACAAGACTCCCAAACTTGTTTGGCCTTTGACCAGAGGTCCCATCCCAATGCAACAGTGGTCTTTAAAGTCCTTATGTCCTTGAGCTTATGGCATAGTTGGCATATTGAAGAGAGAGAGGAAAGCGCTTCTTTCAAGAAAATTATCATATAAGGAAATTTTCAAGAAATCAGTGGTAAACGGGTGAGAGTTTTTTTTAAGATTATAAAAATTTTTTTAAAAAAATTATAACTTTTAATTTATTTAATAAATTTATTTAAAAAAATAATATATAAAAATATTAAAAATAAAAACTCTCTCCTGATTATATCCATTTTGTTAAAAAATTTTTTTATAGTAATTTTAAGCAAGAAAAAATAGTTTACACTTTTTATTGTAAGTGAGCCCCAGCTCAGAAACTCAAGAACCTTCAAGACAACTAGTGCAGTGGAATGAGACCTCTGGTCAAAGTCTATTCAAGTTTGGGAGTCTTGCTTATTCTTCGGTTGCATGAAGAAAGGCCTGTGACAGTTCTTTTTTTTTCAGTTCTCTTGCATTCTCTCTTACTCTTATTATATCATAAAAACCATATACATACATAATCACCATTATACTCATTAAGTCAAACACTTTTCAAAACTTATATTCCAACAGAGTTAGTGGATCTATTGTTTGTTTAAAGTCAATCCACACACACAATATTTTCATAGCAATATTTGCTGTGCCATTTTCAATTTTCAAAAAATTTTCACATAAAAAACTGAAATCAGTTTACTCCCTCAAGATGATCAGTGCTTTTCAATTATCCAATCAGATTTCACTTAAAGATCAAAACAAAACCCAAACAAGCTTAAACTGGTTTTGTAACACAACAACAATCACAACAACAATAACAACTAATATACTACCAACAACTATAACAACAAACAATGTTACATATACTCTATTATCTATGGTAACTGATGAGCTGGAGAAATGGAACAATGAGCCTGTCTGGGATTTTTGAGAGAAAATAATTGGTTTTCTACTTATAGATTTTATAGTATATTTGATTTAGTTTTAGTTACAGTTACTTTTATTTTTATTTTCAATTTTTTACACTTAAAAAATCAAAAGAATTTACAAAATTTCCTGGAATGGTAGATATATCTGCTACTTAGTCTTATCTAGTACATTAATATTGATTTTGAATTTTTTTACAATATTAGTTATATATTGTAGAAGTAGGCAAGCTAGCATTTAACTTGTTGTATGCAATGCATTCAAGAGATGTTGTTTATTTCACAATGTATACCATGTTATATACAATATCAAATAAAAAAATAATGTTTATTTACTGGGAAACCCCTCCAAAAAAAATATTAAAAATGGTTAAAAATATTTATAAAATTTATTTTTATTTTTATAAAAAATTTTAATATTAAAAAATCAAATTTTTAAAAAAAAAAAATTTTTTTTTATCTATTTTCAACCACTTTTTATATATATAAAATACATATAAGAAAAAGTAAAAAAATTTTGTTATAAATTTTTTTATTATAAAAATTAAAATAGTATTAAGTAAAGTTATTTATAAGATATTTAACTATATATTTATAAATTTTTATAAATTTTTAATAA
>CAJVPV010003925.1:0-10621 GCA_910591835.1 Acaulospora morrowiae | reverse complement strand
GTTGATCATATATGCCAAGTATCTTTGCTTTTGGATGTTGTGGCTTTTTGCTGCTTCTAGCTGAGAGATTGGGTTGGGTCTTGTTAGATTCATCAATGTAATTGTGTACATATTTTTTAAGATGTCTGGTTGGCTGCATTTTTCTCTGATCTCGGTAAACCATTTTGGCTACTTGCCAATCGGTTTATATCCTGTGGCTGTTTTGATTTGTCTCCAGTTGAGCATGCATGTTTGTTGGGCATTGGTGATCTGTTCGATAAACATAAGGTTGTGCTTCCTGATGTTTTTGATATTTTTCCTGCTCCATGTTTGTCCCATAATGTCTTTAATCATGTGCAGTCCTGTGCTGTTATGTGTTTGTATCAGGCTATGGTCTTGGTTTTGTTTTACCGTGATGTCTTCCTCTTTGAGCATCTTTAGGATTTGACTTGTTAGGCATTTCTTGGATTTGTCGATCATTGTTTCTGGCTAAAGTATGTTTTCTGATGTCCATGTTTGATTTTGTAGGTGTTGCAGTCTTTCTCTGGTTAGTGCTCCATACAAGTTGTTTTTGTTCAGATTTGTTATCCAGTTTTTGGTATGTAATGTGAATTGTCTATCTTTTATACAGAATAGTTTGTATCCTGTATAAATATATATGTAGCTGTTTGGGACAGTGCTCGAGACTTCAATTTTGTGTTTGAAGGCTTGTCTAATTTGACTGTCTAGGATATTGATCTCTTGATTCGAGAGGAATGTATCTTGTAGCATATATTCTATGGCTGGCATTATGACCTGATTCAAAATATATCTGCATTATTTGTCTATGATCATGGCTCTTTTCAGAATTTGTGTTGTTGTTTTCACCTTTTGCCTGATCAGTTTGTGCTAATGCTTTTTGTTACCTGTTGCTGTAATCCATATCCCAAGGATTCTTATGGCTTGTTTGAATTCCACTGGTTTGATTACTTGGTTTTGGAACTGAAAATCTTTTGTGTCTTTACTATTTATTGTGAGAAGCACTGCTTTTTTTGGGTTTACTTTAAGATTAGCCAGCTTTGCGAATTGTTCTATGGTTTTGATGATCTTGTCAATATGCTCTTGGCAACTTGCTATCCAGATTGTATTATTCATATATGTTATTGATGAGGTGCAGTGTTCTTGTTTTCTCCATATGCTTGGATTGTTTGTGGGTTTTTGAACTGAAAACTTGTATCCTATATTTCCTTTTTCTACTCTGCTAATTAGTGGATCGTAGTCGATGCGTCATAGCAAAGGTAAGATTGTATCTCCTTGATCTATACCTTGTGCTGGTTTGAAACTGTCCGTAAGACCATGACATGTGATGACCCTGGTTTCTCTATTGTTGGTTAGGTTTTCTAAGATCTTGTTAATAGTTATTGGAACTTTGATTCTCTGTAAAGCCTTGCTTAAAAGCTTTGGGTTTATTGAATCGTAGGCTTTGCTAATATCCTGGTTTAGGATCCAGCATTTCTTGTTTAGCTCTCTCACCTCCTCCAATACGTTGTTAAGAATGTTGATTAGTTCTTGTGTACCTCCTTCTGGAAGTTCTGCCCAGTTGAGGGTGAAAGGACTTTAGATAAATAATATTAAATTAAATTAATCTACTTTTTATTATAGATGTTTATTAATAATTGGACTCAAGAATTTATTGAAATATTTGTTTTATATTTATAAAATAATTTGTAATTTTCAAAGTTTTATATCCGATATTATTATTTAATACTTACAATAAAAAAATATAAAGCAATAAATAGTATGATTATAGAGACATATAAAACTTTTTATAAAATATATATTAAAAATCTGTATCACATGTCTAATAAAAAAGATTATATAAGACAAATATTCATCTTTTAATTTTTTTTATTTATTACTTATTAAAATTTAATAATTGTTTTATATTAAATAAAAAAAATTAATAAAAAATAAAACTTTTAAAAAATATTAATAAATTATAAAATTATATAAATCTTTATAGATATTAAAATTAGAATATTTATATTATTTTATATAGAAAAATAAAGATAATTTGGATTTGTTACAAATTGAAAGATTTAATAATATCTTAATAACAAGTCTTGATAAATTTTTTAAAAAAGAATTAATTAATTTTATTAATAATAATTATTAATTAGAAGTATTTTCTTTAACAATATTAAAAAGTAATAATATTATTTGTTCTTTATTGAATTTTCATAAAAAAATTTTTTTTTTAATATTGTTGTAAGTAAAAAAAAAAACGAAAAAAATTAATTAATATGATTTGATAAAAAATTTTTTTTATAAATTAAAACAATTATTAGTTCAATTTTATTATTTATAATTAATTATTTATTACAGCAATATTATAACTATATTTAGCTAACATATGTCTCTCTTTGCTAAGAAAAGTTTAATATAAAACTTAAAAAATTTGATCCATCCATCTTAGTTTTTTAACTATTCAAGCAATAGAAAAAAATATATTAAGTTTTATACTAAATCTTAAATAGTGTCTAACAAAAAACTAAAAGTATTTGTATAGTATTCAATTATATAAAGATGCTATAACCAAATATATAAATTTGTTTTCAAGTCATAATTGAAATTTGTATATTTGCTTTCCAAATTTAACTTGATATATAGCAAATGGAAATAGTTGAAATATAAAAGGATCAAATATCTTTATGCATGAAAGCACTGTAGTTATTTTATATATGTTGGCCTTCAAGTTATATAAAGGATTTGGAATATATATTTTTCAAATGTAACAGGAGTGTTTAATAGATAGAGTTGTATTGAAGATTCTTAAAGATGTTTGTATCTAACTTAATACATAAACCTATATTGTCAAGAAATAAGTAAGAAACTTGTATTGTCACTACTAGCTAAAGATGGGTCTCTAAATTAAAGACAAGGATATAATTCAAATGTCCCTCACTATTAAAAAAAATTTTTTTTAAATATAAGATCAAAAAAAAACTATCTATAAAGGTTTTTTGCAATTTAGAACACTTGATTCAAGTGTTTTTGAATTATGTCCCTATTAAAGTAATGAATAAATAATTATGTCCCTTCAAAAGAAACATAATTGATCTGTGAAATTTTATATATTAAATAGTTTAGGGACCCATCCTTACTACTAGCTCTATTTATAAGAATAACTACCATATATCACTGCATATAATACCTGGGGAATATTTTACTAGGAGAAGATAGTGTTATAGGGAAAAAGGGATGGGTAAATTATAGGAAATTGTAAGGGTAAGTATAATGGTAAATATATTAAATATAATATATATAATATATAAAATGTATATAAATAGAAAGAGGAAGATGAGATTTTGTAACAAGTTCTACTGGCGTAATAAAGATTGTCTTTCTTGATAAAGTTTGATTTGGTGAGAATATTCTCAGTGTAGTGCAGTAAAAGGAACTACTGCACGCGAAGTAACTTGATAAAATGCAGACCGACAGACTGATCTGTATTGGCGTTACCAGACTCTGGCCAAATTCACATGCCTCTTTTGAGAAGCAAGAACCCACCCAAACGTGACACAACGTGAGTCAGACTGAAGCGACTGACTTGCCATGTTTTCACTATAACAATATATATTTAGCTAATATTGAAAAAAAAATTTAAAACAATATTATATATCAACTGTGTCTAAATAGCAGTTATACTTATTTATTTAGAAAATTTTGTAAAGTCTTTTTGTAAATTTGTAAGTAAAGAAATTAAGGAAAAAAAAAATAAATGTAACTAAAATTAAAACTAAATGAAGTAAACTATAAAATCTATAAATAAAAGTCAAATATAGTCCAAGAGAGTTTCTAAATAGACTTATGATTTTATATCTTCAGCTTTTTGATTACCTTAAATAATAAAATATATATAAAATTATTTGTTATAACAGTTGTTAATAGTGATGTAATTAATATTGTTGTTGTTGTAATACAAAACCAGTTTAAACAAATTTAGTAAAATCTGATTGAATAATTGAAGAGCACCAATTTTCTGAAAGAAATAAACTGATTTTAGTTTTTTGGTTAAAAAAAAATATTGAAAAATTTAATATAATACAGCTAGTGTTGCCATAATATAGTTAAATTTGAAAGTTGACTTGAAACAAATAGTAGATCCACTAATTCTGTTTGAGTATATGTTTTGAAAAGTATTTGATTCAGTAAGTATGATAATAATAATATAAATAGTTTTTATAATAGAATAAGGGTAAGAAGTGATACAAGGAAACAAAAAAAATAAAGAATTATTATAGGTCTTTTCTTATACAACCAAAAAATAAGCAAGATTCTCAAACTTAAGTAAATTTTAATTAAAGGTTTTATTCTATTGCATCAGTTGTCTTAAAGGTTCTTGAGTTTCTAAGTTGAAACTCATTTGTAATAAAGAGTATAAGACATTTTTTCATGCTTAAAATTATTGTAAAAGAAAAATTTTTAACAAAATAGATATTATCAAAAGAAAGTTTTTTTTTTAGAAAAAGAAATCTTATACTAAATAATCATATATCATGATATTTTGAAAAAATTTCATTAAACAGAAGAATATTTTTTAAAATTTGAAAAAAAATAAAAGTTAATAAATAAAACAAAAGAATCTATAAAGTAATACTTTTGTTTCAAGTTATTAATTTAATAAGCAACATAACAACTTGTTATTTATTAGCAAAAAAATATCTAATTAGACAAAAAAAAAGTTTATTAATTATTCAAAAATATAGTTACAGCTATATATATTACTGAAATTTGTAGATTTTTAATACAATTGATACAATTATTTGGTGCAATTAATTGAATTACCATTAAACTATATAAATAATTGAGACATGGTACAATTATTTTTGAAAATTTTGAAAATTGAATTAACTGCCACATGTAAAATTATAGCTTTGCAATAAATAAAATAAAATTTTTTATTTGAATTGTTTAAAAAAACATTATTTAAATTAAGTCTTAATTATTTAAGATCAATTATTCAAGTAGAAGAGAAAATAACAGCATTCAATTTTCAAGAAATTGATAGAGTAATAATAACAAAGAAATCATATATTTTTTCAAAATATTTTAAAGTTTATTTATATGGAACTAAAGGAAAATTATTTCTACTTTATAAACTTTATATTGACAAGTATGTTATTAAAATTGAGTAAAGTTGACTTTTAAAAGAAATTTGATTCTGACATAATATTTGATATCATGAGTTTTCATAAAATTATACAATCAAGTATTATAGAAAAATATCTCTTAATATTTATTCTTCAAAAAAATCAGTTCTGCTTTAAATTTTTGAATGTTATTATAAAAAAAAAAATCTTAATCTTGCAAGGAAGTGATTTGAGCTTGACATTCTGAATACTTATAATTGACAAAAGAATAACCTAAAAATTTAATTTTTTCTTAAAGTAATATAATATAATTAACCAAAGAATTTTTATAATTAATGACATGAATAATACAATTAACTTTTAACATATTTGTTTAAAAAAGTGAAAAATCAAGATACCAGTTCAACTCCAGGCGAAGGCAGTTGAATCAAATTAAAAATCGTATCTGGGGCCATAACCTATTAAGCCCTATTTCCCATAAGAAGTCATTCATATGCTAATCCAGTGAGATGTTGGGATTGTGATCTCCAAGAAAGATGCGAGGTGGGATGATCATCTGGAAGCAGTATGATAATTATCTGACAGAAGCCTGAACCAACCACACATTTGGATGCACAGACTGGGCTGTGCTCTATCTTAACCAATCCAAGCGATATTCCTTATTCTACTTACTTCTGAATAAGGCAACTTTGAAGAAGCATGCTGAACCAACACTAATGTCTTGTGTGACATGAACACCTGACGACTTACCATGTTTGTAAGAGTTGCATCCTGCTTAACATTCGTGCCTCTATATTTGGCAGCTTATGCCAACTGGCCCCTTTGGATATGTCTACTAGGAGACAGGGACCTTGGGAGTGGAGTGATCAAAAGCCATCCGTCTGACCTATATGGTCCCTGTGGATTCATGCCCCAATTGGTCAAAAAGGACCTCTAGGTTTGGTAGCTGATAGTCAACTAGAGGATAAAAAGGTTCAGAGCATTCACTAGAGAGTACAAACCAATGTAAAGGCCACTCTGACACATTAGCTGCATAAGCAAAAAGATATGTAGTGATAAGTTACTTATAGAGGATAGTAAGTAGTATTCCATTGTCCCCACATAAAATTGGACCAGTAGGTTAGGTGGTTTAAACTAGTGGTAGGAATTCCCCCCCTAAATAGGTTCTCCTAAAGATGTGAAAAATACTTCAAGAGTATCAGATTAGCATTAACGGGCAATAGATAGTTGATAGGCTAGCATTAAGTTGTAGTATAACAGTTACAGAAGATGTTTGATGTATTGTAATAGATATGGTTTAATATCAATAAAGACTTGCATCTAATGCCGTTTAACTCAAAAAAAAAAAAAAAAAAGTGAAAAAAATAAAAAACAAAATTACTTGAAACAATAATTGATTAAATAATAAAGCAAACTCTAAAAATTCTTATTAAAAAAAATTTAACTAATAAAAAAATTTTAAAATGAAAATTAAAACAAAGAAAAATTTATTACTGTAAAAAAATATTTGAATTCAAAATTGTTTTAAATCTAAATTAAAATAAGAAATTATATAAAAAAATTAATTAATTAAATTAAAAAAAAAACTTTTTTCCACAATGCTTCAATTTGTAAAAAAATTTTTTTTTTAGTAATGTCATGAATGATAGACAATAAACAGTTATTAAGAGCCTCTTTCTGGAAGAGAAGTTTATCCTAGCTTACTGCAGGGTACAGGGGGTCGATTAACTTTCTATAGAGAAGTGAATACTTTGGAAAGGGCAGAAACCTATTTGATAAACCCTTTGTTTTATTGAACAAAACTTATATAAGCAACCTTCAAACAAAGGAAAATCTTTTTATCTATTCATATTTATTACCACCTATCACACTACAAAAAACACATACAAAAACAAATACAATCTTATTCTCAAGAAGTGATATTTTATTTTTTCAGAGTTTTTGTTTTCTGTTAATAACAATTAGTACAAAATTTATTATAATCTTTTGACTAGTTATCAGTTTTCATCCACTTTTTTTTTTATACAAAAAACTGTAACTACTAAAAGATCTACAATACACAAAACATCAATTACATACTGTATTATCAAATTATATCAAAACAACTTAATAATTTACTGGATTAGGAGAGTACATGATCAGTATCCTGCATGGATTTTAGTAAAAACACAAAACAACAGCAACTTATTACAACAATACAACAAACATCTGGAACAGGTTTCAGTTACCTACAATCAACTTAATTTCACTATCAATATCACAATTTGATCAATCATATAATAATAACATATTTCAAGCAATCAAACCATTCGAGTTACTTGTGGCTTGTGTGACATCGCCATTCAACTGAAACAACTAATTGCATTCTGGAACTACATTTAACAAAAGTTACAATATTATTTCTGACCTTTTTCTTACTTTTTTTAATTTCATTACATTATAGCGATCTTGCTCCAAATGTTTTTTATTTTTTATTTTTTATAACAGATAGTTTCTCAAGTTTTCTTTGCTAAAGGATTTTCAAATAATATATATATTAAATAAATAATAGGCTAATATTTATAACAATATAACTCATAGCTTAATATTAATCATGTAACAAATTAAACTTTTACTTTATTAATAAAGATAATGAGTATGCCTCATTTTAATATTAAAAAAAAACAAAAAAAACAAAAAAAACAATTAATTGTTAAGTACTTAAACAAATTAAGCATATAGATAATCAATAAAAATCCAGTAAAAACTAAAAATAAACAAGGATCTATATCATAGCATATAAAATTTTAAAGTATTAATATATAATTATTTATAATTAATTAATTATTGATAATAAAGGAATTTAATAAACAAAAATAAGAATTGATTGTTAAAACTCTTAAAATAATATAGGCTTAGAGAACTTTGTTTTTTAAAGAAAAGGAATATATAATAAAATAGATAATTTAATCTTATTTTACTTATTGAATTATTGAATTATTGTATTTCTTAGTTTATTTTTAATAATAGTATTTATTTAATTATTTATAGTATATATAATGTAGATCAAACAGTCTAGAAGATCTAAGTAGCTTATAAGATTCAAAAGATTTATAAGATTATATGATCTATATAATTATAATATTGTAATACATAAATGAAACAGCTTAAGCCATCCAAACAATCCAGATAACTTATAGAGAAAAACACTATAAGTAACTGCTGTTCATAATTTTCAATTAGTTTTGATAACTTAATTTTGTAATTGCTTAGAATTCTGTTTTTGTCTCTTAATAAATATTTTTTTTAAAAAAAAAAGCAAATGGCTATCACACTTTATTTTATTTATTATACTTTTACTTGCAAAACAAAGTACAATACAAAGTACAATATCAATAGCATGATACAGTATATGTTTCTCTTTACTAAGAAGAATTTAATACATGGCTTCAAAATGAACCCAACCCCTGTGCTCTTTTGGCACTATTCAAGAAATACAGAAAAAAAGAAATTCAAAAATCTATATTATTGCCTTGAATGGCATCTAGCTATATAGAAATAAATGAATACTTAATCATATAAAGGTGCTGTAGCCAATCTATACAGGTTGGCCTCCAAGTCATAATTAGGATTAGCACACTTACTTTTCAAATATGACTTGATATATGATAAGCAAAGTAATGTTGGAGGTAGTGAGAAGTGAATGCTTTTTTGTATGAAGGTGCTGCAACCACTTTATACAGATTTGCCTTTAAGTTACAAAAAAAATTTGGCATATCCATATTTCAAGTATGACAGAAGTGTTCTATGAGCAGAGTTTTTATTGGTTTTTTTAATAGCACTGGAACCTAACCTTATACAATAGACCTATGTTGTTCAAGGGGTAAGTAAGGAACTTTTGTTATTGTCACTTGTTTTCAGGGGTAACTAGAATTCCTGGTCATTATGTATTACCCTACTAAGTTCTCTAATCACCAGCATGACACCTGCAACTAACTTAGCTTATTGCTAGTTGTATTGGCATTGGCTATCATTTCATTCTGGATACTGTAGAACATAACTTCTTGGATACTTTTGGATAATAATAGTTGTATAGAGGTTTCTTGAACATATCTAGTCTAACTACTAATCAGTAAACAATGTTAAGTTTGATAATGATGACCATGCCAATCGTTCTTTTTCTAAGAGACCATGGAAAAGAAAAAATTTCTTGAAACCTATGTCCTAAAAAAAGTTATCACTTCTTAATACAGTCTTTGAAAAAAGAAAGTCAACTAGCCAGAAAAGTAATGTTATAGAGATAGAGTTTTCAAAAAAAAAAAGAGAGGCCTAGAGAGGAAAACCTTTAGGAAAAAAGGAAAATCTAACTTTGGCAAAAAAAAAAGAAGAAAGAGGAAGGGGAGAGATATAAGATAAAAAAAGTATATAAAAGAGAAGGGAGAAGATAGAAGAAGGGAAATAAAAGATATGAAAAGAGGAATATAAGAAGAAGAGAAAAGGAAGATAAAGAAAAAATAAACAACTTAAAAATTTTCTAAAAAGAAAATTTTCAAGTGTAGAAGAGAAAATGGAAAAGAGTTTTTTTTTATAAATATCTTAATAAATATTATTATTTTATTAAATATATTTTATTTATAAAAATTTTTAAGGAATCTTTATCATTTCTTGTTATATTTATGAAAGATTATTATTTTTAAAATAACAAATAATTTTATATAATCTTCAATTCTTTCTAAAAACTACTATTTAAATACCTAATCAAAACTATTTTGATCATAATATTAACTAACTGTTCATAGATTATTTCAATTATTAGAACTTATTGCAGCAGTTTAATTTTGTAGAAAAAATTATTGAAATGATTAAAAATAAAATTTTTATAGTAACTTTTTATAAAAAAAGATATCAAATACTATAAGAGATGAATTATTAAACTATTATTACTTGAAACTAAATACTTTTATTATCTTTTTATATTTTTAAACAATTATTATAATATTAATTAGACAATTGTTATGCTAGAATGTTTTTTATAGTTAGATTACAATCTTAATATCTATTGAATCAATATATAAATTGGCTTTTTATAAGAAATAGTACTTATGTAATAAGTTATGGCATCAAATATTATATTAATTTTATTTAATTATTTTTATTTAGAATTAAATTTAATATATGAATTGTGATCTACTATATCAAACTTATAGTAAATACAATATTAACTTGATTCTAAAATAGTATCATTAGAAATATTAACTAAAACTAAATTATTCTACTTTACAAAATATTTGTTAACAAGTTATTTTTAAATTTATATATAATTTTTAAATTCTTAATATTAAGACTACAGTATTACCTATTGTAAGAGGGACCAAAAAAATTAGATAGATTCAACATATGTCATCCTCGTCCAATTGGGGTTTAATTGGGGCTTGAGGGATTTTTGGAATTTTTGGGATTTTGGGGATTTTTGGGATTTCTTAACATGTATATAAAGAGAGGAATGTACTAGAGAAAAAGCAACAATAAAA
>CAJVPV010003924.1:0-10622 GCA_910591835.1 Acaulospora morrowiae | reverse complement strand
TAGTATATATATATAATAAAGAACTGATGTTTATAAAAAAAAAAATTTTTTTTGACATTGTTATAATTAAAAATTATAAATAAGATAATAAATATAAAATATAATCAAAATTAGAAATTGATATTTCTTTTTTTTTTTGTTTATTTTAACTTATTTGTAATTTGTAATTTTAATATTTTTTTTTAATCTGTAGCATGAGCTTATCCTACTTTACTTTTAATTAATATTATATTTAATATATATTGTATATATTGCATTACATATAGTCTATTACAAAAGTTTTTGGACTTTTATTTTGGCTTATAATTCAATAATTAATTGATAATATAATATAATATAATTATATATATTATTTAAAGATTTAAAGATTAAAATTTTTTAAAAAAATTTTTTTATTCTATTATAATAATAATATTAAAACAATATTTAAAAATAAGAATTGTAATAATTGTTTTTTTTAACTATAAAAAAATAAAATTATTTTATTTTTATATTTTGCTAAAGAAATTTATTAAATAATAACTAATAAAATTATATATAAATTTTTTATAATTTTTTATTAATAAGAGAATTTTTTATTTAAATAATTTATAGTTTTTATATTTTTATAAAGCAATATATTTTTTTTTTTGCGAGTTACTTATCAAATTGTAATCTTTATTAATTGTTGATTCAATTTTTACAAAAGAAAACTTAATATAAAATTTACAACAATAGTAATATATTGAGATATGTTGCTATAAACATTGACCTGCCTATAAATAAATATCTTTTATAAAAACTATAATTTGACAAAATTTTAGAAATAACTATTTACTGAATTAAGGGATCAGTACTTCCCTAATAATTTAATTTTTTATTCAGATTTGATAAAAATAAATTTTCGGTTAGTTAAATATAGTTAGAGAAAATATTTAGAAAGAGTATATTAGGATAAGATTTAAGATTATTGTTAGTTTGGTTTGTTGCTGTTATTGTATTGATAAATAATTTTTTTGATGTAGGTATAGTCGATTTAGTTGATTTTTTTTATTGTGAGATAATTTCAAGAATTTTTTCCTGAGAGATCATGTCATCATTTCTGGATTTTCATATATTGTTGTATAGTAGTTTGGGAAGTTTATTGGAGATTTGTATATGTTTAAAAGTTGAGATAAGTTTTTGGTTAGATGTTATTGTAGATAGTAGGACGAGGCTGGTGGCTATTGATATTGTATTTTGAAGATTGTTGAAGTGCTGTAGACTTTGTTTGGAAAAGTTGTTAATTGTTTCTTTGATAATTTGATATATTGATGAAATAATTGTTTTTAGAATGTTGTTGTTAATAGAACAAGTCCAGGTATAGTTAATAGTTTCTTCTGGGATGTTACAATATAGACAGAGGTTATTTAAGTATAAGTGAGGTTTGGTAATATATATATGAGATTTAATGGAAGATTTTTTAAAAATTATAAAAACATTTTATAATTTTTTAATATGAATTAAGCTATTCTTTTAATTACTTTTAATTAATAATTTTTTTAATAAAATTCATTTAATATAATAATTATTTTTAATTTATTTTTAAAATAATTAATATTTTTATAAAATTTTTTATAAATTTTAAATAGATTTTTTAAATAAACTTATTAATTAATTATATATATTTATCTATATATCTATTTATTATTACTTATAAAATATTTTTTTATGATTTAAATCTTTATATATTAATTTTTAACAAAAAATGAATTTTTAAAAAAATTTTAAAAATCAATAATTTATCTATAAAATATTTAAATAAAAAATTATGAAAAAAAATATATAATTTTATTAGTTACTATCTAATAAATTTAATAATTTATAATTGTTTTTTTAAAGTCAATATTAAACAATTAATCATTTTTAATTAGCTTTTTGTTTTAAAATTAAAATTTAATAATAATCTTATTATATAATAAAAATTTTTTTTACATAATCATAATTTTTAAATCTATAATTAAGAAATATATTAATATTGTTTTGTTTAATTAATTATTTACAAAATTATAAATCAAATAAAATTTTAAAAAAAGTCCAAAGACTTTTGTAACAGACTGTATGTTATACTACTGTAATACAGGAAAAGTAATAAGCCTTACACTGAAATTCTGGGTTTCCATTATATTGAAAAGAAAACAGCAATAATAAGCATGATAAAATCTAGTGTGACCCCCCCAAAAGAGAAAATATTAGAAAAAAGTCGAATCACATTACAATTGCAATGATTGCCATGTAACCAGGTCATGCAAGGATCAGTCATGGCACTATAGGATTGATTAATATAATTATGTAATAAGAGTAATGAAAGCTAAGATTTACACTAAAAATAGTATTTTATTAGGGGTGATGTTGGCCAAAAAAACTTGACTTTCTTTATTCAATTTCTTCTTTCTTTTATACATTTTTTGTACACTTATTACATAATAAAAATAATATATATATAATAAAGCAATTATTATTTGATTTTCATGCTATCGAGAGACTCGCGAATGCAGCTTTAACTGAACGCTATCTCTACAAATCGCATTTACTTAATGCACTGACCATTTGAACAAGTGAGGTGATCCTGAACGCGCCACAAAGAAATAAATTAGTAGGGCCGAGATGTTGAAGTTAACAAGATTGTATATTAAGAAGGCATATTACCCCAAAGCAGTAGGTTTCGTTATTACAGTAAGTAACACACGGAGAATCACCGCCCGGAGAACAAATCGGAGAACATTCATTTCTGGAAGTGCAGACATAGCCCTGCAAAACATGTAATAACACGTTAATATTTGTAACAATTATTGCGCACAAACAGGAAAAGGTTGTCTTACGTCTGGGCACCCTAAGCGTGCACAAAAACTAGCGAATCGCTATTAAAAAATGTGTTAGTTATATTATTCAGTTTACAGTTTCTCGAAGAAAGGATTAGTAATTACACGATCAAGTCTGGTGTCTCCCCAAGTCAATACTGGTGATGCATTAATCGTAATGCATTGAGAAAAGAGGACGACAATAGCAAGGAATATTGAGAGATTCAAGGACTCCATTGACAAAGGGCGGATTTTGAAAATCAGTAAACTCCAGCGAGAACCCCAATATTTATAATGGTTAAATTAATAAGAGGAGTGCCATTTATCATACGTTGGTGGATTAATATCAGGTCTATACAGTAATATTTATATATTAAGCCACCAATAGTCGTTATTTTTTTTCACATAGAAAAATTTTTCTTTCGCACATGCATTTGCGATAAGACATGCAAAAACGAAACCCGAAAAAGTTATACAGTAGGAGGAAATGTTCGACAATCACCACTAGTTTTCGAGGTTTACAGATTGCAGAGATCGTCGTTACGTTAACCAACTTCTTTTGCAGGAGCGATCTCGAACCTAAATGACTTAATTCTCTACATATTCGCAGGCCTTGGCGTTTGATTGTACATAACAATATTTTCTATGGGAGGTTAAATCTTGTTTCTGCATCCAGTAATTAAATCAGAGATTGGTGAAAATGGTTCTAATTATCTATCATGGGTTACAAATTATTACCGTCCCTTCAGTGATCACCACGAAAGCCAATAGGAATTAGGGTATGGCTGCTTATAATAGTCGGTTATTATATTTAAATAAAATAGCGAGACAAAAATACAATCAACGTTTTTTTGTATTATAGTATAAAATAAAGTTATAAATGAATCTGATGACTTTAAGGATTTTATAATATAATAAAATAAAGTTATAAACGAATTTAATTGTTATAAGTATTTTATTTAATATTAATTAATTATTAAATTAATGATGAAATTTATCTAAAGAGGTAAATGAGTAGAGGCCTTTCGTTCCAAACGTTTATATTCTTCAACCATTGACATGTCAGTGATAAATGCGGAGGGATGAATGGAAGAAATATTGACCTTTGACCAGTCAGAACACTTACTTAATGCAACATATGCCTGACCCGCGGCAAAAATTTGTTGATTTAAACATACTGAAATTTCTGGTAAAGTCAAACCTTGTGTCTTATGTACTGTTAATGCGAAAGCATTCTGCAGGGGAAACTGATACCTGCTTGATGGTTTTCCATTGACAATAAATGTATCGAAATGCCTTTTTATTCCAACATCAACTATACCTCCTATCACACTAAATGCTATCCTTACTTCAAAGCAAGAAATATTAATATCAGTAATGACTCCGATGGTTCCATTGCATACATTTTGTTCCATTATATCATTCTTGAGGTACATTACACGGGCGCCTTGCTGCAAACGAACACTTGTAGGAGATTAGTTTTTTGCTTGAATAATTTTCGCGAATCATATGGATCATGAAGACAACCGTCTATATAGTCAACCGAAGTGACCAGAATAAATTTGTCTTCATTAACAGGTAGAATGTTACAAATATTATGGTTAATCGATCGGCAGTTTGCTTATAACCTACGATATTCGTTACATTAAGTATAGCATCAAGGGATCGGTGATAACTTATAGCCTTTTGATGTAAGATATTCCAGGTTCGTGAAGAAATTTGACCAAATCTAATCTCTTGTAATACTTCGTAATACTGCATATCATGATTCTGCCTTTGTGGTTTTTTTAGAAAGAGCGGGTAAAATAATTTCCATTCAGATGAACGGTAAACGGGTGATCCAGACACGGGAGGAAATTGAGCTAGGTCACCGACTAGTATAACATTTAAACCGCCAAATGCGACTGTTTGTTGTTTGATAACCGAAAACATGTCAGAAATAAAGCTAAGTAACTCTGCAGACACCATAGAAACCTCATCAATGATTAAAGTATTAATATCTTTTAATGATTTGATCATGGAATGCCAAAGACTGAAAACCTCCTAGGGTTTCGTGAATTATTAAGCTAGAATGTATAGTTTCTTCTCCAATATTTTGGGCCGCAACACCAGTTGGGGCCATTAGTAAGTATTTGTGCTTCCTTTTAGAAAAGTCTTTGATAATTAAGTTAAGGATAAATGATTTTCCAGTCTCAGCAGGTCCTGTGATGAAGAAATATAGATATTTATTCTTTTTATGAATCGAACCTAGAATATTACAAATAGTCGAGATTATATATGTGGTATAAATTATTTGCTGTTGACTCAATTCCCAAAATCCTCAAAAATAATTGTGTCATGACTCAATTATTTATATGTTTTAATAGTGTCTCAATTAATTGCATCAAATAATTGCATCAATGTGTCAAGAATCTACAAATTTTAGCAACATGTATAGTTGAGATGATATGTAACTGATCCTCTGAAAGATCTAATGCATTAATTTGTGAAAGGATTGGAGGATTCTAATGAAGAAAATGTAATTGTATATCAACAAGCTGTGAGACTGATGTGGGTATAATTGATTGTAAATTATAAAGCAAAGTATCTAAGATATTGCTAAACTAAATATTAGGTTTCAATTATTGAGCATGCAAGTGATTTTGTGTAAGTTCATAAAATACATTATGTAGGTCAGAATAGTGACTTAACCAATAATCTCAGTATATTTCAAAATTATTCAATAAGTTTTCTTTGCTTCTATATAAAAGCTCAAATAAGAGCTTTTGATAAAAAAAGAGCTAACTATTGTATAAAGTTAAATATCTAAAATGAACTAATCTGGATGCAGTTCATTTAACTATATAGTTCCCTAGTTGATTAATAAATATATTTAGTTTTATGGTTGAATGTGTTGTAATTATCTCATAATTCTTGAAATACTTTGAATATGTCAGGTTAGTGAATTCATCATCATCTGGATATTTAATATACTTCTTGACATGATTTTTTCATCAGGGCAAAGCATATACAGAGGTGTGTAATTTCACCCCGGCCTTAGGCCTTGAGTAATCAGTTTATACCAGTAGGCTAGTCCACTGACCAGAATGTATACAACCTTCTGGCCAATATGAATTACTATCATCTTCAATAATCAAACTGATAGGTTGAATTGCATTCTGTCTACTTATAGGTGAATCCATAAGAAGATACTTGACTACACACTAGAAATTGCAAATAGTCTTACCCAGTATTAAAAACATCAGTTTTATTGATTCCAATATTCATGCTACTACATGTTCCCTGTACTTGTTACCCTCTATTACATTGAAAATATAGGACAGTTCTGATTTAATCAAATATTTTATTAAGTAAAAGGTCAGTCTTTTGGAACTGACATACTGTATATTTATATGGATATCCCATAACATTAGAGTCTTAATATAATAGAAAATTATTTATCAATCTTTAGGCTTAATGCATTTGTATATATATCGTTAAAATTCATGATCATAATAAAAGTTAATAAAAATAGATATGAAAAATTATTTTTGCAAGTATGTCCTAAAGCAGCAAGGCCTCTGCACTTACTAAAACTACATTTATATATTTGATTTAATATATAATTTTAATTCAGTAATGAAATCTGATATATTGGATCTTATTAAGTTCTTATTAATCATTTGCTCAATTCCTTTGAAAATCCAATATACACTATGGGTATAAGCCGCTCCACAATTTTGAAACTCAACTTATTCAAAAAAGTATTCAATTTTACTTTATCTCAAATATTCAGGATTCTTTCATATATACTTCTTAAGTTGTTGCAATTAATGAATAAAATGCAATGTACTATATAATAATCTGTTTATGGAAATTGAATTATAATTGTCAGTAGTCTTTAAGATAGCATTCAAGTAAAGATAACAATGTTCTGCCTAGTGTTGTAAATCATTAGTTAGAAAGTTTAAAATTAGCCAATTAGAATTTAGAATTTTTAGTTGCAACTAGTTGATTATATTAAAAACAACTAATTAATTAGAAAAATTTTTGCCAACTAAGATCACTAGTTCTGTTATAATGAGTATAATAAATATAATTGACAATTCAAATGCAGATATCATAGTATTTATATGAAGTTCCTTCTCTTAAAAATAGGTATCTCCAGTATAAATAAATGTGAGTAAGGTATTCATTACTGATTTATTTATAATTAATCTATTAGAGTATATTGATTTTTGAATAAGTTAAGTTGTAATTAGAGAATGATATACTTTGTCTGCTTGATTTTGTCTTCAAATCCATTGATTATTTTAATAGTTATAAATTTTTTCTAGCCACAGGTATGACCATACAAACCATTTGTAAGGAAGTCTAAATCATGGATCAATATTAAGTACCTATTACTTAATATATTTGAAATATATTTTTTCACAGATCATATACATATCTTTTTTATTTGATCAAAAGTTTTAATCATAATAGTGACCCTTTCTGTCTAGAAAAGATTAGAAAAAAGCAAAACCTCTAGGTTTGAGTTATCTATAGCTAAGAGCAGGAGGATATTGTTTAATAATCTGATAAATCCTGCCATAAGATATTAATAATAATAGTCCTTATTATGTACTTCCATATTAAAATTCATATTTGACATTATGATGTTATTAGGCAAATATGAAGGTGTAGAGTTGTCATCAAATAAATAGTAAGCACTAGGAAATGGTTTGCCTTAGTTGATCCTAATAGATCCAAAAGACAGGAGTAGCTTTGTAAGAAAGAATTATACTGCTTTAGTCAATTTGCTATCACAACTAACATATTGTCAATTTAAGAGTTTAAAGAGTCTATAATAGAATTATTATTTTCAAAATAAGCTTCAAGCATCCCAAAATATAATACTAGTAATTGCATATTTTTTGAAAAGTTTATTGTCCCTGTACATATTATATATTTAGAATATATTGTATTATTATTGGAACTTCTTTTCAAAGAACAATATATAAAAACAGGAGACAGGTATATTTATTTCTTTAGAGATACATTCTGAATTTCAAATAAAATAGGATGTAAGAATAGAAAGAGATATCTTTTTCTAAAACACTTGCATGATGAAAATACTGTAATATACTCAGAAGATTTAGTATAAAATGTCAATAGTAATCTGAGTTTGAATTTGAGATATACCTTCAAAAATAAATATTTTAGTCTTTTATTATAAAGCAACCACTTACATTTTTCTAGATACATTAGACAACCACAAAATGCATATGGCACACAAATAAATTGATTTAGAATTGTTGAATTAAAATTTTTAATAGCTTAGAAATTTTCTGTCAGATATCCAGAATTCAATAGGTAAGTTGTTTAGAGTAATTAAGGAAAAAAAAATGAGATAATTGAATTTATAAATTGATATAATTCTATTTGATATTGAAGATGTACTAATATAACTTCTGGATCATTTTGATAATTTAATACTAATTCAAAGAAAAGTCCTATGTTAAAAATATAATATTGAAATGTATAATAAGACAATATTATAAATAAATGATTTTTTTTTTATGAATTTATTTTTAACTTACAATAAAAAAATATATATATGTGAAAGAAATAAAAAAAAGTTATTAAGTAAATCAAATTATTTAATTAAGTATTCTAAAAGACAATTTTGATACTATTTATTTTTTTATTTTTTTTTGCTAATAAGAAGAAAAAAAACCCCATAGATTTTTGATTATCTTTATTTAAATGAAAAAATTAATTATTATTATAATATAAGACAAAAAAATTTATAATTAAATTGAATTGGTTCATTAATTTTTTTTTGTTTTTTAAAAAAGAAAAATATTACAAAAATAATAAAAATTTAGGTAAAATAATTAAATTTAAATTGATTCATATAATATTAATAAAAAAAAAATTTTTTTTTAATAATTATTAATCCATAAAAAGAAAATATATTTATTTTTATTGAATAATTTCAAAATCTTTGTAGTTTTCAATAGGTAATATTGTTTTGCTGATAAAGTGATTGCTTTAGTTACTATATCTACTAATTTTTTACTTTATTAGGTTGAAATTTTTTATTATTAGATTTGTATTTTGATGATTGCATATGGATTGATTGAAGTATAGACATTTTTAAAGTTCTAGAAAAGTGCAAAATAAAACTTTTTTCTGAAGAATTTGTTCATGATATTTTTTGTATTGATTTAATTTAAGCTGTTTATTGAGATTGGTTGAAATTAAAATTCTAAAATTCTAAACAAAAATCTTCTTCTATTAATGAAAGAAAACCAAAAAAAAAAAACAGATAGTTTCTATTTAACAGTTAAAGTTTGAATTGCAAAATAGTTAGATAGAGAATAATAGAATATAATTGGAATATCGACAGATCTGTTCTTTAAAAGATAATTATAAAAATTATGTTTCAATACTTGTTATAGTAGGACTATTCATAACTAGTATCATGACAACTATATAAATAGGATGTATAGAAAGATTTTCTGAATTTATTTCAAGAATAATTGTTAGAACTTTTGCAAAACTTAGAATTAGCAATTAATAATAATTAATTAATTTCTAATTTTGATATATAAAATGTTATATTTTTATTTAATAAATAAAAAAACCATTATTTTAAAAATTTGAACATTATCACTACTTTTATTAAGTCTTATATGTCTAGTAACAGTATTAACAAAATTCACCAGATATTTTTTCTGTATAATCTAATATATATAATATGATAAATAATTAAGCTGACATTAATTTTTTTTTTGTATATTATATAAGAAAAAAAAATCTTGGATTAAATATTATTTTTAATTTTAAAATTTTTTTTAAAAAATATCATAAAATTTCACGAATTTATAATTTTTTCATAGTATTATTTTTTTTAAGATTAAGTTGTGATACATATATAGATTTATAATAAGAAAATTTATATAAGTTATATAAGAATAAAATTTCTATAATTAAATAATTTTTTTTAATTTTAACAATATTAAATAAAAAAATTTTTTATTTAAAGAACTGCTATTCCTATATATATGTGTATTCATATTCATATTTTATATTTACATGTATATTTATATTCATATTTATACTTATATTTTATTATATAATTATAATTATAAATTTATTTATAGTATATTGTTACTAAAATTTTCAAAAATTTTATTAACTTTTAATAGATACTAGCATATATTATCAACATTTATTAATATTTATTAATTTTAGTTATATTTTTTATATAATATTTTTTTCTTTTCTCCAAGAATCTCAAAACATCTATATAGTTTTGAATGGTACAGCAAATTTAAAGTACTGTAATTTAAAAACCAAGTTGCAAAGCTTCTTTATATTCTAAGCAACTATTTGTATAAAAACTAGAGAAACAACTTTTGTTATTAAAAGAATAATATTTTGAATAATTTTGTTTTTTTTCTTATGAATAAAAATTTTCTTTGATAGTTATTTTAAGTATAACAAATAATTCTTTAGTCAAATCTTTTGTGTAAATAGATGAACCACATATAAATAATTAAATTAAAGGTGATCTACAATTAATCAAAACATTATAAAAAGATTGCAATTTCCTCCAACTGTGAAAAAAAAACAATTATCATAATTATAAAATTCTAAATTTTTATATTTTCTTTTTTTAATGTTAAAGTAAGACATACTCATTATCTTTATTAATAGAGTAATTATTACATAATTAATATTAAACTATAAGTTAGATTTAAAAAACTCTTCCCGACAATCAATTTTTTACTTAAAAATTTCCTTATTTGGTAACAAACTTTTTCAAGAAACTTT
>CAJVPV010003923.1:0-10622 GCA_910591835.1 Acaulospora morrowiae | reverse complement strand
AATAATAATGTCCTGTTTCCCAAATAAGTATAAGATAATAAACACAATAATTAATAATAAATGATTAATAATATTCCAGCAAGTTCCATGATATTCCAGAAGGTTCCGGGGTGTTCCATAAGGTTCCAAGAAGTTCCAGGATGTCCCAGGGGTTCCCAGTCACACGGCATGTGGCGCAGTAAAAGTGGAAAAATTGTTACAATAAAGAAATATATAGCAATCTCACAAACCCTTATATCTCTTCAGATGTCAAAAAAGCCATCCGCAAGCTTTTGAAGAATAAACCGTCAGGAAAGTCTGAAGTTAGCTATGATATCATTAAACTCATAGAAGACAAAGCTATTGCATATATGACAACAGTATTCAATCATATCTTACAATCCACCTTCATACCCAAGCAATGGAAACAAACTATTGTTATGCTTATTCCAAAGAAAGTAGTATGGCGTCACAAGCTTAGTAACACTAGACCTATCTCACTTGTTGACTCCATAAGAAAAATATTCATAGGAATAATTAACAAAAAACTAACTAAAATTCTCAAAAATAATAATATTTTATCAGAATTTAATTGTGCTGGCCTTTTTGAACAAAATACAATGAAACCCTTAACTATCATACACTCAGCCCTACAAGCAGCAAATGCTAACAATAGGAAATTTTGGTTTGCCTCTCTCAACATTGCTAAAGCATTTGACTCAGCTCCAATATCAGCAATAAAAAAATTATTAGAAAGAAACAACTGTCCCAAACAAATAAACAATCTTCTTATCAATATCTTAAGCAACAGAGAAGTATTCATCAATACACCATTTAGAGCAACCAACTCATTTATCATCAACAATAATGTAGAGCAAGGTAAAACACTATCACCAATTACTTGAGTTATCTTTTATGATCCCTTGGTCACTAAACTATCACAGCACGACTCAGTTCAAGGATATATGCCTAATACACTTGCATACATGAATAACCTAGCACTCATTGCAGACTTCAAACAAAAAATAAAAAATCTCCTAAGTGTGGCTAACCAATTCTTCACACTAAACAATATCACATGCAATAAAGATAAAACAAAAATAATTAACAATATTAGAGTAAAGCAAGGAACTTAAAACACTATCAAATTCGATAACTACCATATTCAAATCCTCAAACCATACAAAAGCATTAAATATCATGAAACACTAATTTTTTCCAAAAACTTTAACAAGGTTAACAGAAGAGCATTTCTACAGACGACATCACAAATTATCAAAGAACTAGCTAAACACAACTGGAAAGAAGAAATTAAGTAACAAATCAATGATTGGGTTACCATGGAGAAGTTCAAGTACTTTTTACTCTTCTTGTTTCTTAACAAAACAACCCTCAATGTACTCCAAACCAAAATTAACAAATTGGTGAAGTCAGCATATAAGATTTCATCAAAATGCTCCAATACAATCCTAGTTAGCTGTAGCGGCCTCAACTTGACAGTACTAAAAAAAAGACAGAGAATCACCTTAATAGGAAACCTCATTTCCAAACTCTCTATTCCCTCTATCAGAAAATATATAATACAAGATATCCAATCCATCCAAACAAAAAAGGCTATTTGGTTCTGCTCCATTTGTGACCTAGAGAAATTCAACTAGGAAAATTGGATTCTATATGCTGCAAAATCAGTTAAAAATTCCAAAATTCAAATTTGCCTAGCAGAATGTCCATTTCACCTCGACAACGTGGAAAACTCTATCGGTTTTCTATTCACCAATATGCAATCACAATTTAAAAAGACAGCAATCAACACAACCAATGCTCTTAACATAAAGTTCATTAATCAACTACTAGGGCTCCTAATGATACCATTTCGATACCACTTCGATATCAGTTCGATACTTAAATTTACTATAAAAATATATGAGTAGGTCACAACCTATATATTAAATTTACTATAAATCAGTACCATTTTGATACCAGTTTGATATCAGTTTGATACTTTTTTGGAATCCTATCAACTACTAAAATATAATAACACCACCAAATTTTCCTGGCCACAACTTGCTACACACACAGAAATAATTTGCCTGGGTCCAGAGCCTAACTGGTTTAAAACATTTGTAAATACCAAAAACCTTTTTGGAACTCATGGCCCAATTCCAAATCCTAAGACAACGTTTTGGTTCCTGCATGATATCAATGCAATTGTCAAAACTCGCAAAAGATATATTTCAATAGACAGAAGAACACTACTCAAAGGCAAACATTTTACTATAGACCTCGACAATAATCTCACTAGATGTTCAAGCTATCTGATTGGTACATCCTCCCATGATTTTTGTTGGATATCATTCATGAGCACATTAGCCTCCACATTATGGGTCTCTTTTAACCCTTTTAACAGATTCAAATACCACTTGCTCAATATAATCGATAAAGTTGTTAACTTACCTTCTAACAATAAACATATCCTTCAAGAAGTTAATATTTCTACCAATCACTCTCCCTAATCATTACTACAAGATCTTGGCTCGCAACAACATTATCATATCCAATTACACAAAAGTAATCTATTTATAAATAAAATCAAAATAAGACTACTCAACTTCTGCTTACCACCAGGTAACATTCTACTGGCAATCTTTGATATCATTCAGGAAATCCTAGCTCACTCCATTATTGAAATCAGAAGCAACAAAAAAATCCTTCAATTAGTATCTGAGTACCTGAGAAGAATGGGTAAAATCAACTTTTCCTCGCTATCCCAGAGAATAAAATAATATATACAACAGAAATCCATAGAAATTATATATACTAAACCTAAGTCCAGACCATTATCAACCAGAACTATTCAATGGAACAATTACTCATTACACTTTCTTGAAAATCTTCTAATTAATAATACTTGCCTAGGTAGTAGCATCAGATAGTGCAAGAAAATTTCAGCATTATCAGAGACTATATAGTATGTGAAAGCTCCTTAGTCATCCAAATGTTTGGACAAACATATACTCTGCACAATCTATAAGTCATTAACCAATCCAATAAAAACATCAGAAAGCTTCATAACAACAAATACAGCACTCTAGTAGCCTTTAGAGTTAAACTGCTCTCAGGAACTCTTCCAACTCATCTCACACTTTACCAACTATACCCTAACCAATACCCAGATACTCTCTGTCCTTGATGCGAGCTCCGCACTGAAGATATTCAACATGTTTTTAAATGCCTGGAAACATTACAAGCAACTGAACAAATCATAAAAACTATTAATCAGACTCTCCATCCAGACAATAATCACAAACCAATCTCACACATATAGCAGGTCGTCAAATTGTCATGTGGAGTCATAGACAAAATCTTCTTCACTTCAACTCCTATCAACTGGATTAAGGTAGCAACAGAATCTTTAACCTTGTTACATTATCTAATTTGGAAACCATGTTGCTCCACAGCCAATATTTCACCTCTTACTGGAATCAAGTAAAACTATACTAAGTCACATAATTCAATCAATTTTACCAATCCAGAAACAAAAAAAACCCCACAAACCAAAGACAACTCCAATAACTCACAAGATAACATTATCATTGACTTACCTTCTGCTGTTGTTAACTTATTTATCCAATCTAAATATAATTACTCTAAATGTATTTATAGCTTAACAACTCTATCTGCTAATTTTAACTTTATTTCCCCTGATACTGAGTAGGTATTCATAGCTGCTTGGTGCCATCCAGCAAGATATATTGCTTTAAACTTTCTTTTCAATATTAATCATATGGTTATTGTAGGCAAGCTAGCATTTAACTCATTGTACCAATATATAAAAGATATTGTTTCTTTTATGATGTATACCATGCTATATACAAACCAAATAAAGAAATGATGTTTACCTAAAAAAAAAAAAAAAAAAATCTAATACTAATATAAATAAACAATTTTATATGTCAAACCCCTATGAATTAATTAGCAAGTGATCTTGTAGACTTGTAAAAGAACTTGATAAGTTCAATGATATGTTTGATATATACAAACTAATGCTGTATAGTTTTACTTCTTAAATAAATTGTTATGAGGCAAATAATAATTTTGAGAAATTCAGATTATATATGTTTTCTTATTACCATAAAAAATTTTGATTGACAATACGATTCTAAATTAAATACAATTTCCAATTATTTAATAATTGTTACTTAGTAATATAAACATAATATAGGTTTTGAAAAATGTCTGAATTAAATATAAACATATGTATAATCCAAATTATTCCATTCCTTTAATTATAATTTTTTAATATGCTGCTATTCATTCTCACATTATAATTCTAAAAATAATTAAGAATTTGATTAATTGATAGTTTTACTTCATATATAAGATTATTTTGCTTTTCAAATTTTTTAATTTCTAAACTAGCTATACTAACACTTTTTATTTACAGATAGTAATGAATATATACAGAAATATTTAGATATTATAATAAATTATCTCTTATGATATATTTAATGAGCTATTAAATTTGTTAGAAAATCAATATTATTATATTTTTCCTTTGTCAAATAATATCCAGTTTCTCTGATTTTTGGTTTTGAATTGCAAAATGTTATTCTTCTTGATATTTGTATAAAGATTGAAGATAAAAAAGTAAATCTTAACTACATGGGCTAAAAACCCAATCAAACTTATCAAAATTAAAATTGAATTGGTAATATTTTCTTAAATAAATATAGTAATATATTATAATTATCACATTTTTTTATCTTAGAAATATTATGAAATCAATCAATTACTGCTTTAAATATTGCTGTTTTTATTAAATACAAAGTATCTTAACAGAAGTGAAAATTGAACTATGTACTGACACAAGTTTATTATTTATTCCATTGTATCTTCAACTATATTTTTTTAGATAGCAATTTTATCAAAATGAATTTACTTTCTTCTAAGTTTTTTAAGAATCTATTCAAATTCTAGTTTGCAAATTTCATGTTTAATACTTTGTTGCTTAGTATTGTCTGTTCTAACTTTGATAAGTTTTGTATATAATAAAATTAATTTCCTATTTCTTGTTGATATATTGACCAGCCAAATTTGTTATTATTAAAAAGATTTATAAATTATTTTTTTCAGTCACAAGTATTTCTATCTGATTCAAATATTTATATAATATTCATTATTTTTTCTTGTATGGTGTTTGGATCTGAATAGTAATACTAAGAAATAAAAACCATTGTATATCTGAAACCTTATCCAATTAAAAATTAACAATACCAAATCAGTTGTCTATTATTAATTACTTTTTGTGTATAAAACATATACAGTACATAATAATATTTATTATTTTTAATACTAGTTTAATGTTTGTAATAGACAAATATTGTTTTAATGTCTAGACTATAAGTTCTTCACTATATTCTGGACAATAACATTAGATATTGAGACCAAAATGTATTACTATTGTTACAGGAAAACAGTGATTAATAATATGGCTTAGAAATTAAAAAAACTATAATTGAATATTATATAGGTTGCCAAAATGGATAATTGACCTTCAATCTTGTTATTTTTTTATTTTTATTATTTCTTTTATTTTTGTTATTTTTTTTTACTATAAAAAAAGTATAAAAATAATATAAGAAAATATAGTAGAGAAAGAAAAGAGTTAAAAATTGATCTACTTATCACACTATTCTGATCAATAAAATCTTTCAAATCATACAAACTTGCCAAACCTATGTCTCCTTTTGCCTTTAAACCTCCTGTTATAACAGATACTCCTGTTAAAGTGTCATAAAGTCTAGGTTTTTCGCCATTATTGCTAATAGACTCCTGACCTGCAACATTATCATACAGATTTTTTTGCACAAGTGATCTTTAATTTAGTAGTATCTAAACCAATAGCAGTTCAGAATCTTTTGTTTTTTTCATCTGAATAAAACTTTATCCTTTTCATTATCAACTTAATCAATACCTAATACAGCTATTTTCAATGCTTTTATATTATCTTCATTATTATCTTTTTGCTCAAATTTAATTTTGTATTTTTCAAAAATTTTTTTTTTTATTAAATATTATGACAACTCCAAGTTCATTATCAATCTTGTCTAAAAGTTTACTTTAATTTATGATATCACCAGAATGATAATCTGTTATCTTTTTTTCAAATTCACTAGCTGCACAAATATATCTGTTGTAATAGGACAAATGACTGTTTCAATATCTTATCAAAATTCTTGTATAAATGTTTTTTAAAAATTTGTAAAATGTCATCTGCAGCCCTGCAAATTACATCTTGAGCTTGATTACTAAGGTTTTCATAATTGAATACTAAGGTTAATTTGTATGTTTATCAAGTTTCCTTTGTCCATGGTCTGTAAATAACCATCAAAATATTCAGTAGTCAATATTTATAGGCTTTTTTAATGCACTAAAGAAACAATTGTATTTAATAAAAATATAAAGAAAAAACAATTCAAAAGAAAAAATGATAATATAATATGAACCTCTTCTCTTTTCTTTATCTTCTTTTCTACTCTGCTTACTTCTTTTTGCTTGTAAATTATTTACAATATCCCTTTGGGATCTGGTACCAAAATCTTTCAAGTTGATTTTTCCCATGACAAATTTGATTCACCAGAAGGTTCATTATCTCAACACTTTTAATTATGATTAATTTGCTTGTAGAAAAATATTAAATTTGGTAGTGTATAAGTTAGTACCAATGTAAAAAGAGAAAGACAATTGTATTCTTACAATTATTAATTAAATTTCGAACCTTAAATAATAAACTTATAGTGTTGCTTGATTATTCAATATACTTGTAATTTTGTTTATGCGGCTAATAGAAAAAGTTTCTGAAAAAAATTTGGTTGCAAGAAATTCTAAACTAGCCGGATCAATATTGTTTCAAAAATTAGAGTACCCGTGATAATAACACATAATAATTTCAGAACATACAGTATAACCGAACTCAACCGACGATCTTCGGGTCGGGTTTGAGTTGATGATCGACCCGATCCAAACCCGAATTACAGTACTATCAAATGAGTCACATCGGGTTAAACCAAAACCCGACCCGAACTAACTCATTCCGAACACTTCTTATAGCATAGTATTTGCATCGCTATCGTTTTATTAACGCTTTTATTATATTTTTAAGTTAGAAATAGATAATGAATTTTATCCAGAGAATGATAACATCTTTTGGTAATCAGTTAAATTCTATGAATATTTAACGCACAATCTTTATCTGAGGTCATTTAATTATATAAGTTATGTTAACTATTATTACAGTCGGTATGCATATTTTCATTAATATTTGTTAAGTAAATTTATATCATATGTGATTTAATTAGTCTGATTTATATTCTTTACTTTAACTACGATTACAGACGGTAAGCATATTTTCATAAATATTTATTAAGTAAATTCACATCATAGATGGTTTAATTGATCTGAGTTATATTCTTTACTTTACAGTCGGTAAGCATATTTTCATTAATATTTTTAGAGTAAATTCATATAATAGGTGCTTTAATTGATCTGTTATATTCTTTACTTTAACTACTATAACAGTCGGTATGCATATTTTCATTAATATTTGTTGAGTAAATTTATATTATATGTGATTTAATTAGTCTGAGTTATATTCTTTACTTTAACTACGATTACAGTCCGTAAGCATATTTTCATTGATATTTGTTGAGTAAATTCATACTTCGGTGGTTTAATTGATCTGAGTTATATTCTTTAACTACAATTACAGCTAGTAAGATATTTCATTAATATTTGTTGAGTAAATTCATATCTTCGATGGATCTGAGTTATATTCTTTACTTTAACTACGATTATAGACGGTAAGCATATTTCATTAATATTTGTTGAATAAATTAATATTATAGGTAGTTTAGTTGATCTGAGTTATATTCTTTACTTTAACTATGATTACAGTTGGTATGCATATTTTCATTAATATTTGTTAAGTAAATTTATATCATATGTGATTTAATTAATCTAAGTTATATTCTTTGCATTTAGGGAGTAAATATATTTTCTTTAATATTTGTTGAGTAAATTCATATCATAGGTAGTTTAGTTGATCTGAGTTATATTCTTTACTTTTAGGGGGTAAACATATTTTCATTAATATTTGTTGAGTAAACTCATATTATATGTGATTTGATTGATCTAAGTTATATTCTTTACTTCAACTACGATTACAGCTGGTAAGCATATTTTCATTAATATTTGTGAGTAAACTCATATATGATTTAATTGATCTGAGTTATATTCTTTACTTTAACCACGATTACAGTTGGTAAGCATGTTTTCATTAATATTTATTGACTAAATTCACATCATAGATGGTTTAATTAATCTGAGTTATGTTCTTTGCTTTTAGAGAGTAAGCATATTTCCATTGGTGTTTGTTAAGTGAATTTAGATCATAGGTGGTTTAATTGATCTGAGTTATATTCTTTACTTTTAGGGGGTAAGCATATTTTCATAACTATAGATGTTTTAATTGATCTGAGTCATATTCTTTACTTTAACTACTATTACAGGCTGTAAGCATATTTTTATTAATATTTGTTGAGTAAATTCATATCGTAGGTTATTTAATTGGTCTGAATTATATTTTTTACTTTTAGGGAGTAAGAATATTTTCATTAATATTTGTTGAGTAAATCCATATCATGTTGTTTAATTGATCTAAGTTATATTCTTTAATTTAATTTAACTACAATTACAGTCGGTAAGCATATTATAATGAATATTTATTAAGTAAATTCCTATCATAGGCGGTTTAAATGATCCGAGTTATATTCTTTCCTTTAACTACGATTACAGTCGGTAAGTATTTTCATTAACATTTTTAAAGTAAATTCACATCATAGGTTGTTTAATTGATCTGAGTTATATTCTTTACTTTAACTACATTATAGACTGTAAGTATATTTTATTAATATCTATAGAGTAAATTTATGTCATAGGTAGTTTAATTGATCTGAGTTATATTCTTTATTTTACCTACGATTACAGACGGTAAGAATATTTTAATTGACATTTGTTAAGTAAATTCATATCATAGATGGTTTAATTGATCTAAGTTATATTCTTTACTTTTAGAGAGTAAGCATATTTTCATTAATATTTGTTAAGGGAATTCATATCATAGGTGATTTAATTCACGATTACAGACTAAGTATATTTTCATTGATATATGTTGAGTAAATTCATATTATAGGTTATTTAATTGATCTGCGTTATATTATTTTCATTAATATTTGTTGGGTAAATTTATATCAGATGGTTTTATTAATCCGAATTATATTATGTGTTATATTCTAACTTAACTACGATTACAGACTGTAAGTATATTTTTATTAATATTTGTTAAGTAAATTCATATCATAGGTTGTTTAATTGATCTGAGTTATACTCTTTACTTTAACCACGATTACAGACTGTTAGTATATTTTCATTAATATTTGTTAAGTAAATTCATATCATATGTTGTTTAATTGGTCTGAGTTATATTCTTTACTTTAACTACGATTATAGACGGTAAGCATATTTTCATTAATATTTGTTGAGTAAATTCATATAAATGGATGTTTAGTTGATGAGCTATATTTTTTACTTTAACGACGATTATAGACGGTAAGCATATTTTCATTAATATTTGTTGAGTAAATTCATATCATTGGTGGCTTAATTGATCTGAGTTATATTCTTTATTATTACAGTCGGTAAGTATATTTTCATAAATATTTGTTGAGTAAATTAATATCATAAGTGGTTTGATTGATCAGAGTCATATTCTTTACTTTAACTACAATTACAGACTGTAAGCATACTGTATTTTCATTAATATTTGTTGAGTAATTTATATAATAGGTGGTTTAATTGAAATATTCTTTATTTTTAGGGAGTAAGCATATTTTCATTGATATTTGTTGAGTAAATTCATAGCATAGATGGTTTAATTGATCTGAGTTATATTATTTAATTTAACTACGATTACAGACAGTAAGCATATTTTCATCAATATTTGTTGAGTAAATTCATGACTTAGGTGATTTAATTGATCTGAGTTATATATTTTAACTACGATTACAGTCGGTAAGTATATTTTCATTAATATTTGTTGAGTAAATTAATATTATATGTGGTTTAATTAATATTAGTTATATTCTTTACTTTAACTACGATTACAGATGGTAAGCATATTTTCATTAATATTTGTTGAGTAAATTCGTATCATGGGCGGTTTAATTGATCTGAGATATATTCCTTAATTACGATTACAGACGGCATGCATATTTCATTCATATTTGTTGAGTAAATTCATATCATATGTTGTTAATTGATTTGAGTTATATTCTTTAACTACGATTACAGACTGTAAGCATATTTTCATTAATATTTGTTGAGTAAATTCAAATAATAGGTGGTTTAATTGATCTGTGTTATATTTTCTACTTTAGATGGTAATTATATTTTAGAAATATTTGTTATCTATACTACTAAAATTTTAATGTCTGTCACGTTTAAGTGATCTGATTGGCTTCCATATTATTACGTCAGTCGTGAGCAGTGATTTATATTAAAGATAGATGAAAAATAATTTACATCAT
>CAJVPV010003922.1:0-10623 GCA_910591835.1 Acaulospora morrowiae | reverse complement strand
TAAGAAAATTTTAATAATATATTTTAAAAACTTTATTAAATAAACTTGTTTTTTATATTCTTAAATATATTAATATAGATTTTTATTTTATTTTATTAATTAGTTATTAAAATATTATAATATATATATATATATAGTATAAGTATTTTTATTCACCACTATATATATTTTTAAAAAAAAAATTTCAAAAACATATTTGTTAAATTATAATAAATGTTTGATCATTTTGCACCTGTTAGTTTCTTATATTTATTTTTATTATTATTATTTTATTATTAACTTTTGTTTGCATTTATTTTAATTAATTAATTAATTTTACAAGTTTTCTAAAATACAGTATATAAAAAAAAATGATAATATTTTTGATTTATTGTTATAATTAAACTTGAAATTTATATATATTTTTTACATTTAAAATAAATAGCTACTTTAATCAAATAATAAAATTTAAATCATAGTATACATATTAATTTTTTTATAAATTTTTTAATCTTATTATTTTAAAATAATTTTTTAATAATTTTTATTTAACTTATATTTAATGTAACTTATTAATTTATTATTATAATACAATTGAATAAAATTAATAGTTTTATTATTATTATTCTTCTTCTTTTTAAAAATATTTATTTATTTATTTTATTTTATTTTGATGGTATATTATATTAAATTTATTAAAAATCAATTGATTAATTTATTATATTAATATTGTATTAGTATTTAAATTTATATTTAAAAATAATAATAATAATATTTTATAATTAAAATTTATGATTTTTAATAAAATAAAATCAATTTTAATATTAAATAATAAATAATATTTTTAATTAAAAATTTTAAATTAAAAAAAACTTTTTTTTATTTTCTCTTTATATGTTTGAAAATTTCTTTTTTAGAAAATTATTGAGTTGTTTACTTTTCACTTTTTCTTTTCTTTTTTTTTATTTCTATTTTTTTATATTTTTATTTCTTTTTTTTAAATTCTTATTTAATATATTTTTTTTATCTCTTTTTTCTTATTCTTTTTTGTTAAAGTTAGTTTTTTTCTTTTTTCTGAAGTTTTTTTTCTTTAGGTTTCTTTTTTCTTTAAGTATTATTTTCTATTTCATCACTTTTTTAATTAATTAACTTTCCTTTTCTAAAAAGTTATTTCAAAAAGTAATAATTTTTTTAAAATTATGAACTTTAAAAATTTTATTCTTTATAATTTTTTTTTAAAAAAAATAAATGATTTATCTTTTCAAAAAATTAATAATATAATTTTGAATTAAATATAATTTCCAATTACTTACTAATTGTTACTTATAATATAAATATAATATAATTTTTGAAAAATATTTAAATTAAATACAAATATATATATAATTATTATTATATCTAATATTATTTACTTGTTAATAACTATATTAAATATATTTAAATAACTAATATATAACTATTGTTATTCAAATTTTTAAGAAATTGTGCTTTATAATATTTAGAGTAAAATAGTAATTAATATTAATATAAAAATTGTAAGGCCTATTAATAAAACTAAAAGACCTTCAAATAAACACTGAAAGGTTTACAAATAAATGAAAACTATTTATAGAAATTAAAAAGATTATAAATAGAAACTGAGAGGCCTGCAAATATTATACTAATGATTAAAAAATCTAGTAAAGTAACATGTAATAATCAGAAATTTGAATTACTTTTGCAAACAGAGTTAATAATAACAATGCAAGTTTTTTATTTATTTTTTAATAATATAGATTTATATATTAGGTTAAATATAAATATCTTTAAAAAATTTTAATACAACTCTATTTATTGAATATCAAATCTTTTATGTAATTTAGAAATCAATTTGTATAAAGTGGCTGCAATGCTTTTATATATAAAGATATTTGATTTTTTTTTATATTTTTACTATCTTTGCTTACTATATATCAAGTTAAATTTAAAAAGCAAATATACAAATTTCAATTATAACTTGGAGACAAACTTGTATATTTGATTGCAACATCTTTATATAATTGGGTATCACACAAACACTTCTAGCTTTTTGCTAAATACTATTTAAAATTTAATATAAAACTTTAATATATTTTTTTTCTGTTACTTGGATAATTAAAAGATTAAGATAAATAGATCAATTTTTTTGAGTTTTATATTAAACTCTTCTTAGTAAAAAAAGATATATGTTAAAAAATTTTTTATTTTTTATATTTTATTCTAAAAACACATATTGTAAGTATAAATATAGTATATAATATTTTGAATTAACACAAACAATTGATTGATTGAACAAGTTTTTTCAAAAATGTAAGTATATACAGTAAACAACTTTTTGATTACTGCATTTTATGTTAAATTATCATTAGCAATGTATAAAATAAGATGACAACAACAATAATATATCATAATTTAATTACGTATGTTTTATTTTTAAAATAATAGAATACAGTATATTGTAAAACCCGTTTTTTTTTCAATAATGTCAATAAATATGATATCTAATCGTTGTAATTGTCATACCGTTGTTAAGTTTCGGTGTTTACAAATATACTTACTATACTGTATATAGTCCCACGCTTACGCTCCGGACTAAATTAATTAATTAAAGCATCATGTATAGATTGTGTTGATTTTTTTACTTGACATACAATATTAACTATGATCACGGTAATATGTCAAAATTATGAACAAATATTTATTAATATATGATGTTTTGTTATTTTCAAAATTTCAAACCTATCGCATATTATGCGATTAAGCGATAATTCCCAATGAACCTTTCATGAGACCCTTGTAACCAAAATATTCTCGCACTTTAAAGAAACCATGCTGCCATTACACATTAAAAATCCTTTTATGATAACATCTCTACTTACCATTGCAGTATCATATCATGTGAATACCGATTGTACTCTTCCAGGAACGGGACAAACAAACAAAAATAAATGAACAATGAAAAAAAACTAATATAAAAGTAGCACATATTATTAATTAATCTAATTTGTATAGCTTCGGATAAAGTGTCTTCATCTCATAAATGACACCCAGATTGGCATGGAACAATGCAAGAGAATATATATTATGGTTGCTATACAGTAGATTAATTTGCCGAACTTGAAGAAAAACCTTTTCTCACATTCAAAAAGAATAACCATAAGGATGGACATACAGTAATATGTAAATCATAAAGACTTTGGGAATTGGGAATAATGTTATTTTTCATGACTCGTGAACACCACGAGGGATATTATTAGTTAATCGCGCGGGCTGGTTCATTAGTTCTAATATTCGGGAAATTGATGAGATAAATCAGTGATTTTTTTAATCTAAAAATACCAGAAAAATCAATATCTTTCGTGAGCATTTCGTTTCTCTCGAGACACAGGCAGATCTTTGCGAATAATGGCTAGGACTATTTTATAAAAAAACAAACGATCCCACTAAACTAATAATGTGTTCATTGAAAAGGCAGACGGAGAGACATTATTTTCGGTGTGCTTGCTCCTTTGCCATAAGTAAGTTGACAAAACCATGTGTATTTTTTGTGCTTGGTTACATGGTGCCATTAGCGTTTCATAGTGCTTATGAGATTATATACCGATCATGAACAGTTTGAAAAGAAAAAAGTAATAAACAAACTCCAATTAAAATATCAATTCAATTGTCAAACCAAATTGATTTAGCGTTCTTTAACGAGCACACGGACTTTGAAGTTAACCCTTAAAGTTAATCACTAAGATGGAATACCGGAACGCACGTACAGGGCTCATGCGTATTAGAACGGACCGTGCCAAATTGTTCACAAAAAACTCTAATCGTTCCAAATAAATTTTAATACGCGAGTATATTCTTTAAATCTTTCCACTTTTGTGCCTTTATTAAATTTGATACATAAATCGTTTTTCGATATAATATGACGTGACAAAAAACGAACATAGCTTACTGAAAAGGAATTCGTCAACACATTTTTTTGAATATAAAACTTTCTGGTAAGACGAAAACCGTTTTTCAGAATCTTCTTCTCATATCAACCATTCTTTTCTTTCCTTTATTTATTTATTTCCTTTCCTTTCCTTTCCTTTCCTTCCTTCCTTCCTTCCTTCCTTTCGATTTTATTCTTTCTCATTCGAAAATTTATAAAATTCCTTCCTTTTCATGTTTCATCCTTAAACACTTTCATTCATTCATTCAAGTGATTTGTTTATTTTATTATAATATTGGTTGAAAAAAATTTTACAACCCTTTTTTACCCTTTTTCATGTCTCTTCCTATCTCTCTTTCTCAACGCATTCATCCTTATTCACAAACACACGCGAATTCAAAATCTTATCAACTCTCTCATTAATGTAAATTTAAATCGTTATTTGACATTCATTCATCTTGTCTTTTTTAAAAAAAACCAAAATCAACTAGTAATTCATCAAACAACAATTATTTTCATTTCATCAATATATCTCTTGAACTTTTTTGAGAGCAAACAAGCTAGAATTCTCAACGCATAATTGACAATGCGATGCATCTTTTTTCATCAATCAACCGAAATTTAATTTTAATTGCATCATTGATTTTATTTTGTAAAATTTCTTCTTATCAATTGGATTTTGTGGGAGCTGTAAAGCTTTCACGTGAATTCCACGATTATGATGATGAAAATTTACGAAATAAATTATTTATTAAAATTGTTAAGAAGGACGCGCAGCTCATAGGGTTCACTGACAACTATAACAATAGTACCGATGGTACAAATTACGTAGCGGTGGTCAACGTTGTGGCAGTGATTTTCGGTAATTTCGACTTGGTCGCCTGTTCTTATGTGGTATGTAATCCATTGACGATTCATATATCCATGGATGGGCACGATTCGATGAAATATTTATACTTTGATCATAGATATATTCGGCATACATAAAGGGTCGAATGCAGTCTCTGTCGATGTCAGATCGTGTTCCGTTGTATCTCAGCTTTTCGGACGTGTGTCAATGTAAGAAATCTTACCATTTGTAATTAATTGTCCTGACAACGATTTTATCATTCATTTTTAATAATCTCAATTTTTCGTTCATTCGTGCCAACAGACATCTTATTCATGCCAAACTTTATTTACTCAATGATAAACAACCATACGATTCCTGGATTTGGTTGCAAAGTGATCGCTTATTTGTTTTTCCTACAGATGAACATGGATTTGATTTTGATGACAAGCATCTCCGTGATCACTTACCTGGTGAGATTAATCGTGCGAAATATCGATTCAGGATAAAAACTAACCGATAATTCATTTTTTGGTGACAGAGGGTTGTAAAACGCTCGAGAATATTATTAGGATCTTACGATTGGTAAACTGAATTTCAATAATATCACATATCATATGACTTCATGCTAATTGCTTACTCCATCATTTTCAGGAAATTCTTTGTTTCGATAACGCTCCTTTCTGTCGCGCTGTCGGCACCTTCGATTGCATCAGTTGGTCCCTCGCGTTATTGGTGTTTGACAAATGTCAGATCCGTGAACGCCTTGTTAATAGACGATTACATTCTATTCATCATAGCTTTTGTGATAACATGTTTCTGTTATATACAAACATTATATACCATATTCAACGTGGATCGTGAAGAGATGACTGATTCTTCGGAACGAATTGATAGGTGGAATAAATTGGAGAGACAAGCAATAAAAAAGATCATGATTTATATTACCTTGTTCATGATGAAGTGGATTCCGTTGATGACCTTTGGTATTGGGATCATGTCAGGCTATGAAGATATTTGGATATTTATTCTTTTTGTTATTTGTAAGTTTTTATGCGAAAAGTTCTTGAGCCTTTCTTCGTAATTATAGTTCGCTTAATCTTGATTTCGTGTTTTTAGCGTTTAACTTGGGAGGGATTTGCAATTGTATACTATACCTTATGAACGGAGACAGTCCCGAACACAATGACTCGGCTCCAGAACAAACCACAAACTCCACCGCGTCACTTTCACAAAAAACCAATACTAACCAATCGGAAGTATGTCAGATCACATTGCCGCCAGAAGCATATATACCCCAAACCCGTGATTCCATGGCGGACAGCGTTATACTGAATTTAGAAGAAAAAGTGTTACAATATCCTAGCGGCAGTAGTGAGCAAAATTATAATTGTTCCATGATCGGTGATGACGAGTCGAGCGGAAGCGACGACGACGAAATTAGAGTTATTGGCGTGGCATGAATATTTCCTTGTACGTTAGAGAATCAAAATAATGAAAATATTGCGATTCTTTAATCTATGGCATTTAGTAGAGTGCGTTTACATCAATATTCCTACTTGAAGATTAACACACCACTATATCCCCGCTTTCGAGTTTATGTCTGCTCTCTAAGCAGCGTGTTCCTCAATAGCAATATTTAATTTGTTATCAAGGTAGTGTAATATTCAATGAACATGTAAATAAAAATTTTAAAGTTCATTCGGCATTACCTTTATATTCTTAAATTTTAAGGCTGCGCTTATTATAATCATAAAGATTTTATTATCATAATGTATAAAGTCAATTAAAGAACAATTGATTAAGGGTCTTGAAAAATGTATGCTAATTCTAAAAAGTTTTGTAATATACTATATTATATATGATATTTTTATGTTTTTATATTATGTATTATAATATTAATAAAAATATTTTTTGGATCGATAAATAAAATTAATATAAAAATCTATTTTTTTTATAATTTGATGCTATATACTGTATATCACATTTACAGTATATATTATATATACAGTGTATTAAAACTTTTTGGAATTTTTTATTTATTCATTATTTAAAAATCATTATATAAAAATTAATAAAAAATATATTAAAATGAAATTGAAAATCTAGAAATTTTATTAATATAAAATTAATAATTAATTCTTTTATCTTTCTTTTCAATTATTTATTTTTTATTGAATTTATAAAATTATTATTTTTTTTTTTAGAGGCAAAGTGCATTACATGCGAACTTTAAAATTTATAAAATTATTTAAAACCTTGTTTGAAATTTTATTTGATTCTTTTATTATAAACTATTTTAATTTTGAAATATTTTTAGATAATTTTAATTTTATACTTTTTTTTAACAATAGTTTAAAGATTTTTAATAAAATTTCAATCTAGACTATTAAAAAATTAATTTGTAATTAAAAAAAATTTTTTTATTAATAAATATTTTTAACAGTTTTACAGTATTTATATTATATATTTTGAATTATTATTATATAAAAATAAAAATTATTTTCAAATTATTTAATAATTTTTAATTATGTTTTTATAAAATAATAATATAAAATTTTGTATTTATAATTTTTTTCTTTTATATAAAATTTTTCCTATACAAAAATTTTGATATAATTTTGATATGGTTTTTTAACTGATCTTATATTTTTATATTATTAAACAATTGTATTTCTAAATAGTTAAAATATTGTTTTATCAAAAAATAATACAAGCTTCTTTATAAGCAATAATAAATATAAAAATTTTTAAAAATAAATTATTTTTATAACTTAAGCTGATTAAATGTTTTGAAATTATTATATAAAATATTTTAATACCCATATTTAATAATTTAATTGTCAAAGTTTTTATAAAAAGTCTTAAATTATAATATAAATATTAATTAATTGTTTTTAATTTATATATTGTAATCTTTTTAAATTAATCTTTATCAAATTTTTTTAAATTATTTTTTTTATAATTTAATTTTTTAAAATTATAGCAAACAATTAATATAGTTAAGACTTGTAAGTCAATAGTATAATAGTTAGTACATTTAAATTCAGATTATAAAATATTGGTTTAACTCTAGATAAAGATAGTTAAATAATATCAATATAATATTTAATATCATAATCTGTTAAGTACTATTTTTTAAAAAAACTGGTTCATATACTAATTCAATAAATATTGAAATTGTAATTCTTTTAAAAAAAATGTAATAATATAACAATTATTTAATTGATAAAAAAAATTTTATATTTGAATATACAAATTAAGCTATATTCTATTTTAACTAATTTTTAACAATTATTTATACCAATAATATATTTAAATATACAAATTGACTATATTTTATATTAATAAATTTTATTTGATATTTTTCAATAGTAACCAAAGTTCTAGTTTGAAATATTATAATTTAATATAAATAAATATTAATTAATTATATTAATTACAAATGATAAAAAAAATTATAACTTGTATAAATATGAAATTGATACAAGTTTGTAATTTGAAATTTAAATAATAAAATGAAAATATATATTTAAATCAATAATTTAAATTATATATATTTTCTTATTACAATATTATAAAAAAAAATTTAATCAACTATATGATTTTAAATTAAATATAATTTTTAATTAATTGTTGTATATTATTTAATAATTCTAACATAATACAGTTTTTGAAAAATGTCTGAATTCAACTTCACTATATATATAATTTAAACCAGTAATAGGATTTCTATATTTTATAGGTTTACTTTGATATTATAAAGAAAATTGTTTAAGACAATAAATTTTTGAATATTAAAAGAAAGATATATATATAATAATCTGTATAGAATATATAAATATATATATTGACTTGTGTCAAATATATATCTATTTTAAAGCAATATTATTTAACAATTATTATATGACATAAGCCAAATTAAAATATCTAATTTGTTATATTGTATTACAATAATATATTTTTTATATTATATTGTAATTTTCAAAAAAGATTATAAATAAAAATTAAGTTTTTAATAAATGTTTAACTTATATATTATATTTTTAATTTAAATAAATATTGATATATATTAATTTGATTATTTATTAAATAGAAATTATTAATAAGAAATTATTGTTTGATATTAATATAAAATTAATAATTTCTATTATTTGTTTAAATTTTTTATTAACTAATAAGCAATTAAATAAATATATTATATTTTTAAAATAGAATCTATATTTTAACAATATAAATAATATCTTAATTTAAATATATTTAATGAAAAAATTTATAAGTAAAAAAAGTTTTTAATAATAATTTAATTTAAAAAACAATTAAATTACTGTATTAATTATTATTTTTTTTATTAAGTGAAGCATTTCTTATAATTTTTATTAATAGAGTAATTAGAGTAAAGTAATATAATTAATATTAAAATATTAAAATACAATACATTGCTATATATATTAATCTACTATCATTCTAAGTATATTTCTAATAAAAAACTTTAGTGTAAGAAAAAAAATAACAATTTAATTTTGGAGACTAATGTTTTTCTAATAATTTATTCTATCTTAAGAAGACATGGATAGATTCTTAAATATTCTTGAATAATATTAAAGAGAATAAGAAATTAAATAGTTAATTCAATTGCAAATAATAGTAAAAAAAAAATAATTTTGGATAAACTAAAATAGGAATTTCTATAATTGCTTTATTTAATAAAATATATATTGCTTCAGTTTATTTTATTTTCTTTTTCTTAATATATTTTTTAAATAAAAAAAAACTTAATTTGATTTTTATACAAGTTAATGAAACTAATTAAAATCTTAATATATTGGCTCTAGTTTTTGTCTTTAAACAAGCTATTAGTAACAAACTAATATGTTTAAATAGTATAGACTAGACTTAAATATAGTTTTATTTATATATATTAAACTTTATATATATACAATAGTGAAATATATTTCACTCATAGGACACTTCTGTTACACTTGAAGCATAGGTATGCCAAATTTTTTTTGTGACTTGGAGGTAAACCTGTATAAAGTGACTGCAGTACCTTCATGCAAAAAGGTACTCACTTCTTACTACCTCTAATACTACTCCACTTGCTGTACATCAAGCTATATTTGGAAAGCAGATATGTCAATCCTAATTATGACTTGGAGGTCAACTTGTATAGATTGGTTGCAGCACCTTCATATTATTAGGTATTCATTTATTTCTAGATAGCTAGATGCCATTTAAGACAATAATATAGATTTTTGAATTTCCTTTTTTCTATATTTCTTAAATGATGCTAAAAGAACACAGGGGTTTGGCCTTGTATAAGAGCCTTGCATTAAACTCTTCCTAGCTAAAAGAGATATATATCATGCTATTGGATATTGTACCTTGCTTTGCAAGTGAAAATATAAAAATATAATAAAATATAATAGTCATTTGCTCTTTTCAAAAAAAAAAAAATAGTGAAATATATAAAATATCAAATATTAATAAAACAAGATTTAATTAATATTCAAAAATAAAAATAAAATAAAATAAAAAATATTTACTTATAATTAAAGTTTATATTATATATATTATTAAAATTTATAAATTCTTAATAATTAATTAAATTACTATTGAAATATATAAATAATTAAATTATAACAAAATTATTTTTAAGAATTTGAAATTGAATTAATGACAAAATATTTTATATTGCATGTATAGTTTATATTATATAAATTTATTAATTTGCTAAATTATTTATTTTTTTGCATCCAAATGATTAATAAATAAATTATATTAAATAAATTATTTTTTACTAGATATATAACCAATTTTATTTGAATATAAAATATTTTATTATTTTCAATTAAAACAAATAACAAAAAAG
>CAJVPV010003921.1:0-10624 GCA_910591835.1 Acaulospora morrowiae | reverse complement strand
AAAAAGTCAATGATGTTGGATATATCAGCAGAAGAATCATAAGGAATATCAGATGGATTCTTAACTCATCACTATTTGTGGCATGTCTTAGATTCACAGATCTAAGCAAATTTAAATTCTTTGAAATTGCACAAATTCTTGAGTTCAAATACAACTATTTCATTAAGGATGACGACATTATTATTGACTATATCGAACTATTAGATTTAATTAAGAAAATGCTATACAAATCACTATCAATCTTCCCAAATGATCCAGAAGCTATCTCCTCTAGCATAATTATTAAGCTCCCAAGTCTATTGCCAATCAAAAAAAGATTATTGCTCACATCTATTGTATCTATTCTAAGAATTCATTATAAGTTCTTCCAGCTTCCTGATTTATACTTCTTTAAGTTTGAGTTATTACTGGTCAATCCCAAGGATCTTAACAAAGAAACCAAACATCTCTTTCCTATTATTGAAAGAAAAGATCTAAAAAAACTTTTGGCAAAAATTAGAAAGCTTGCCAAGTTTTATAAAGTTTCCACAAAATTGTCCAAAGTATTTTTTGACCTGCTACCACCCAAGGTCCCATTCCCAGCATTATATAAGTTGCTTTCAGAGCACCTGATACATTACTTCCCTCATGACCCAATGACAATGAACACAAGAGAACTTATTGGCATCTTGAGAAAAGAATACAGCCTCAAAACCTTGCCACTGGACTTTTACAAGTTCAAAAGACTACTGCCTTGCTCTCCCAACTTACTGTTGGATGACTTAGATATAAATATTCTTGCTCAAACCAAGGAGGACACCGACCATCTTATAAAACACTTGCAAAAAGACTTTAAATTTAATTTGCTTCTTGGCCCTCAGTGGATCATCCCATCTATCTCTCAGACAGGCAAAAAAAAGCTGTCAAGCAAAATCTCTGAAGTGGATAAGTCTATCAATATTAAAGACTATATTGATTACCAGGCTGACAATTTCCTGTCGACTGTGTGAATACTACACAAAAGGTATGAATTTTGCACCATCCCAGAGAATTGGTTCCAGGCTCCAAAGCCACCCTTACTCTCTATAGACAAGCTCAACAAAATATCAGAGGACAATTTCTCTTCAATATGCTTCTTCCTCATGGACAACGAAAATTTATCCTTACTGATTGTGCAACTTTACAAAAAGTATACATTTGACAAACTACCAGAGGATTACATTGCCCTCAAAGATCTTCCGGAGCCTGGCTTTGATTTTATTTCCTTTATTTGTTAAAATGATATCACTATCCAACTTTAATTATTCATTAAATACACACACATAACAAACTTTCTTACCAAACCTTTCTAACACTCATATCAAAAATCTATTTAATATTTCAACTTTAAATGTTTGTGAATTAAATAACAGAAGTAAATTAACAGCACTATTTCAAGACCTTAAGAATGACAGAACCATCTTGTGTTGCTCAGAAACAAAGATCTCTAAAGGAAACCCCCTTTCCAAAAAGCTTAATAACAAAATAATCATCTTTAGCATGATATCTAGTTCATCAAAAAATGGCACCTGCCTAATAATAGGAAAGGATCTAAGCAATCACATTTTCAAAACATTCACTGAAAATGAATACTGATACACAGTTCATCTCAAGTTCAAACCAAAAATTGATATTATTATTACCTTAATATATTTGCTGCACGAACACAACGAAAGAAAGATAGCAACCCAGTCACTAATCAGGTTCATAAAAAAATTCAAAAAGCCAATACATCAAATAATGGCAGGAGACTTTAACACATATCTGTCAGGCATACCAGTGATCAATACCTTAACAACAAACCCAAAAAAGAAAATTTACAACTACTTGCATGATTGGACAGACATCATCAAAGCAATGAACAAAAAGAATGAGTACACATATATAACTCAAACAAGTGCATTGAGAATAGACCAAATCTGATGCACTAATCATTTGGGAACCAAAGTTTTAGATGCAAAAACCTTCATTTCATCATCAATTAACACAGATCACAAGAAAGTACAAGTAATTTTCAACTGGTTTGAATATAGACTGGCAGCTTCCGGATGTTTAACAAAAGTATTCGATTGGAAGAAAGCAACTGATCAGCAAAAAGCCAACTTCAAAAAAGAAGTAGACCTCAAAATGTTCATGATGGCCTGTCCCTTCTGGTCTAACTTTAGTCATATCCTAACTAGAGCTATTAAAAGTAATCTCTCTCTAGTAAAACCACAACTGCATAGAGTTAAAGAGTTAGGATGCACCAAATATTTCAAGATGATTAAACACATCAAAAGAATTTTAAACCAAGAAAAAAAGCAAAACTTATCAAGCCAAACAGTAATCACCCTTTCAAAACATATAGCATCTATTTATCAAAAAATACATAGAAATGCTTTAGTTTCTCAAAAGTCATTAAACCACTTAAGAAGAACTCCAATCAAAGAAAGACTACATGATATCAAGGAGCAATAAGCAGAGCAAATTCACAAAGCCATCACAAATAATTTAATCAAGTTTTGGGAAAGATCCAAAAGCTTTATAAAAAGAGTATTGGGTGATCTTAAATCTTCCTTGAACCTTAATATAATACAGAATGAAAAGGAGAACCTAACAGACAACCCTGACTCGATCAAGCAAATTATAAACAACCATTTCAAAAGTATACTTGCTAAAAGTAGTTTTACACTAACAGATATATCGTGGGAGGAAATTTACTCTCCTATCAAAGCAATATTAACCAAAATTTACAAAACATCCCAAGAACCTATTAGTTACAACAAACTTGTAAGAATGCTCAATGAAATCCCAGATAATAAAACTCCTGGCAACATAGGAATTACATACAAAATGATTAATTGTCTAGGTGACAATCCCAAGCAAACACTCCTAAAGTTATTTAATTTTATCTTCAACAATGAGCAGATTCCACAAAGCTGGAAGAAATCAACAATCATTTTTCTTCTGAAAAAAATCATTTGATCAAGAAAGATTGCAGATATAAAACTAATATTCTTAATTGAGTCAGTTAAAAAAGTTTTCACAAAAATTATTAACACAAGGCTATTGACAGTACTTGTTGAAAATAATGTTCTATCCAAAGCCAATTTTGCAGACCTAACAGAACAAAGTACCATGGAGCTATTGGCAATTACAATCGCAAGCCTAAATATAACCATTAATATTAATAGAGAACTCTGGATCACTTCATTTGATATTGTAAAGGTATTTGATTTAGTCAACCTTGACAACCTTAAAGCAGCACTTCAAAGAATCAAGATCCCCAACAAATTGATATCTATATTTTATAATCTCCTATACAATCGGAAACTCTCCATAGCAACCAACTTTGGAAAAATGAACAATTTCAAGATATCGAAAGAACTAGACCAAGGCGAAACCCTTTTTCCATTACTATGAACAATCTTCTATGACCCATTAGTAGCCACCATACTAAGCTGTCATAATCACCCACAAATACCATATAATATTCTTGTATATATGGATAATATGCTTCTTATGGCAAATTCAATATCAAAACTTCAAGAGTTTACTAATACCTTCTGCTCTTAACAATATCAGATGCAATGCAAACAAGATTACACTTATTACAACACTCAGCAACAATAATCCCAATAAAAATGTTTCTCTCAAAGTTCTTAATATTACAATTGCTTCTCTTCCACACAAGTCAATAATGCACTATCTTGGCAATCACTTTTCAGGCAATACTATGAATAATCCATCTAAACACATTCTAATCAAAGAGTTAAACCAGACAATTACAGCCTGTAGCAAGCAAAGTTGAAATGAACCAATAATCAAGCAAGTAATAGACTGGATTATATCAAGCAAACTTAACTATGCCTTGCCTTCAGTCTCACTGTTCAAAAACAAACTTATGAAAATACAAACAAGAGTTAACAATACAATCAAGTTGAAATTCAGAGTGGGAAAAATCATCTCAGACAGAATTATATACTTACAAGCTGGCCTCAAGTTTCTCAATCTGGCAGATAGGCAGGAGCTCACCATGTCAAAATTACTTATTACCAAACTGTGCAATCCAAAAACTAAAGTTGCCACCGAAATGGAAATAGAGTTAATACAAGCAAGCCACGCAATATGGACATGCCCAATCCGTTGTTCAGATAAATTCCAAGAGAGCTGGATTACTAGAGCTACCTTCACATGCAAAAAATACAAAATCGCAGTCTGTCAATCTAAGTGCAAATTCAATCACCCAGAAGAGAATTAATCTATTGGATTAATATTTCTCTTCAAAGGCAAAGCCTTGGCCCGACAGGCACTTGGCCTCTATCGCAAGAATATTAAATTCCTTAGCGATTTACTAGTTTACTAGTCAAACTGTAAACTTACTTGACATGAATTCAATATACACTTAGGCTCCACATCCAAAGGTCCTATCCCAACATAATTCTCCCACATTGGCACTCCAAGTCATATCCAGGGATCTTCTATCTGCATACCGAACATCAAAACAAGATTTTGTGCAACCATACTTAATAATCAGATCACCTATATTAAAGCTAGGTGTAACCGAAACAAGAACTACCCAAACGTTAAAGGGCTATACTATCTCATAAATATAAACAAAACCTTTATTAGATGTTAATGTTATAGCAGCATACAAAAAATTTTAACTCAAGTACAAGAAGCCATAACCTTATAAACTTATCACAAGAACAATCAGCACTGTTTAACTAATGCTCTAGAAGAAATCCTAATCCAACTTCACTTCAAAAATTTACCAAATATTATATCCACTATAGCGATCAATAGTACAGATCCAATAAGCATCTTGCCTTACATTAACAATGAAATGCTTATTGACATCAAACAAATTTTCAAGACAGATCATTTTTTTGTTACTGTAGACCTAAGTTCTAAAGATGAATATATTATTGCAAGAGCAATTGATATAACAGTTACCTTTTACTCCAAGTATAACAAATGTATCAGTATCCTGTTAGTTATGATCGGAATTCTGGTGGCAGCAAAAAGCAGCATATGTATATCATTCAATACAACAAACACTTCCAACTTATCTCTGCCAAACTATATTAACCAAAAAGTCAAAATTGCCTATAGCTATCTAGTAGACTGTGTCAAAACTCTTTTGAGATTAAAAAATATCAAGCTGCAGCTAAACAAACTAGAAAGAGATCTCAATTTGCAGGAAAATAACTCAGTAATATGCATAAACAATTTGATAAAAACCAATAAATTCATCATGGAACCACAAATAAAGAATATGGTTCTGAAAATTGAAATTGAATAGAATCGAACAGAATTGCATAAGGTTCAAAACACTATTAAAAATGATGGTAGGATATACTTCACCTATTAAATTTAATATAAACTTGAGAATCGAATACAAAATTGAAGAGAATCATTAGGATCCTTAATCAAGAACATGTGGGAATACAGCATAGTAACATGGATCAAAAGAATACAGCAGATCTACAGGCTTATTGACATCATCAACAGCTCATCAGTCAAAAAAAGATAGAACATAGCACTACAAATAGAAACTATACAAAGCCTTATTCTTGCGAATAATTTGCTAATTAAGAAAGACAAATACAACTTATCTTTATTATTAGCATTCAGAAGCAAAATCCTAAGCAGTACTCTTCCAACAAGAAAGCTCCTGCATGAAAGATATCCAGACATATATCAAGACAACTTTTGCCCAAGATGTCTAATTTCATCAAAAACTCAAGAACATATTTTCATGTGCTATAAGAATAGCAAAGCATATGAAAAGATTGAGTCTAAAATAAAATTTAAGATCAGTAAGTTGCTTAAAAAAACCAATAAGGCAAAAACCAATCTTGACTTCAATAGAAAATCACAACTAGAGAAAATGGCATGTAGCATCATAGACCTCAAAAACCAGTTGTCAAAAAAGAAACTCACTAAAGTAATAAACAGTATCCTAAAACTTCTCTATATACTAATATGGATTCCCAGATTAGATACTACAAACACATCAATAGCCTCAGAAATTAGATGGTCCAAATCACAAAGTAATCTACAAAATAAAAAAGCCAAGGACATGCTGACTTCCACTCACGAACAAAATTTGTTCCATTTTATCGTCTTCTTAACCAATGCACAAAACACCAGTTTAAGCAATATACTCAAGTTACATGATTTAATTGCAGCTCTGGAAGGGTGTTAACCATTCAGCACTAGAGCCAATTCAAGTTATATCAAGTGTAACAAAGATAGTAATAGTTAGCATTATAGATAGGTTAACATTAACTTGTATATATTTCTGTATAAAGATGTTTGATGTAATTTGTGTATCAATTTATGTACTTAATAAATTTTGTATCTAATGCTCTTTTACAATAAAAAAAAAATTTTGGTTTATTTTTTTATTATATAAAATTATTTTTAAAAAATCTTTAAAATCTTTAAAAACTTTATGTTTAATATAAAAATTATGTTTTTTAGTAAAATTCAATTAAATTTTAAATTAAGTTAATTATCAAATAATTTTTTATACTTAATAATAAAATAATAAAAATTATATTATTATTAGTATGACTTTTATTTAACAAAACCAATTGTGACATACCCAGCTATACGAATTTTTAAACATCAAATAGATAATCCACGCAACCTTTCTTGCTTCAACCTGTTTTCAGCCCGCGATCATCAGGAAGACCAGAGGTCCCATCTTCATGCAGCTTAACTAAATTTGGAAGTAGTTTTGTTGGCTGATTGGATATGACATGAATTGGAAGCCAGTCAACCAATCATGAAGGTGATAAATTTTTTGTAACCAGGTGGGGTTGAACCCTAGACCTTCCCCTGGTGACCTATGGAGCATTACCACTATGCTACAGACCCATAGGTCTAAATTTTTTTTTTATTCATTTTTTCCCTTGTATAGTTTTTACAAGAGGGGGTGACACAATTTGGATTTATGATCGTGACTGTGGAGGTGATCTGCTGGTGCTGATCCTATCAGAAATTTGGGATCTTAATCTCATCCTTTAGGAGAACAATATATCACTCACATAAATTGCATTTAGAGACTTTGGCTAAAGACAGGTGAGTTGGATCAGATAAATTTGTACTTTGTATATATTCTCATGCATGTAATAATTCTTTATGATTTAATAAATAAACAACATCAACTTGATTACAGAATTAAAAAAAAAACAAAAAAAAATAAAAAAGTATTAGATACAAGTTTTTATTGATATATTATACTCAAGTTATATCCAATATCTTTACAGATAAAGTTCTATAAATTAATATTTACCTTTCCACAATACTAACTAATATGATTCTTTCTACACTTAATATAAATTGAATTAATCTTAATACTAAATGGTTAATGTTCTTCTAGAGCTAAAATAAGATCTTGGAACTTTGTAATATTATTTTGACTAATATGTTATATATTGAGAATAAAGATAATATAACTTAGCAGATTGTTTTGAGCTTTGGAAAATGATTTTGATTTGATTATTAAGAATCTTTATATAGTTTTGTTTTATTTGATTCCTGATGTTACCAAAATGTTGACTATAGCTGATTTTGCAATTTATATAGAAATGTATAGAAGTTTTTAAATGAAATTTGTCAATTTAGTCTAAGCTTTTTTCAAAAGTTGAATTTTAAAAATTGATATTTCACATGTCAGTTTATTTAGATTAGATTTTTTATTAAAAGTTAAGATTTATAGTTGAAAGTCTAAGGTGTTGTTATTTTAGTTTTGCTTTTAATTAAAATTTTTTTGATTTTTTGCAATAATTTTGTTTTCGATTTTGGTATATGCTTTCTTATTTTTATAGTATTCAAAAATATGACTTTATAAATCAAGTATAGTTAGGTATCTCAGATAGAGACTGTTTTTATAAAGTTCTGGATATCTTTCATATAGTAGTTGTTTTGTAAAAAAAATGTTGCAAAGTAACTTACTTCTGAAAGCTAAAAAAAAAGAATAATTAATTTTATTAGGCATTTACTAATGATTTCATTGCCAAATAAAACTGATATTCGGCAGTGTAAGGAAATCAACATTAATCACCTAATAAGTTAATTACTAGACAGATAATCAGCTGAATAACTGATTGCACTAAAGTGCCTAATTATATTGCGCAAGAGTTAAAATTAGTCTAATTTATTAAATTCCTTCAGAATTTTAAATTTAGACTATTTTTATCTGCTATATCCAATATCACAGTTATTCAGCAGTACCTGCTGAATAACTATTACTTATCTTTTTTAATAAGAAGTTTGTTAGCTTTAATTAGAATTTGAAGAGAACTAATATCTGGTATTCAGCTTCATATTTCTTTAATAAATAAATTATTAATAATATCTACTAGTTTATATACTTGCTAAGTTCTTTTAATTCAATATACTGGCTTATGTAGACTTGTTATATATTTATTAACTACTACAATATTGTCAATTAAAATAATATTATTACTTTATTAAAATATTAGATATGGATCTGCTTTTGCAAAAGTAGCTTAATAGTATACAATTTCTTAATATAGTTGGTTAAAAAGCTATTGAAAGTTTTGACTTTTCAATTAGAGTAGTTAGGTGTGTTTAGTTGTATTATTATTGAAATGTTAAATATAATATAAGTCTATGCTTTGATAGTAGCTAAGATTCTTGTAATGGCTGGCAATATATTGATAGGTTGATTATATTCAAAGTGCATTGATATACTAATCTTGCTATTTTCAACCTGTACTAAATTTCCTTTTATCATTATATTCAGTATTATGAAAGGATGAATTTTGACTATTTTTGTTTAATATCTTTAACCATGTTGTTATTTAGTTAGAAGGATATATTAAAGAGTTTATATTGATTGATTATAATAATAGACTTGATATTTGAATTGAAGTATTCTTCTAGTTGATTAGAAATTATTTCTGGAACATTAGCTAGTCAATACTAGTTATTTTTCTTGTAAATTTACAAAGACATAACTTTGTAAATTGATATAATAATATTATTATTACTATTGCGACACTGGCATTTGACAAATTCTTTTTTGAAGTTAATAAAATAATAAGAACCTTTGAGAAGCTAGTTAAAATTTCTATTGATTCTTGTTTTGATATATAATATTTGATTATTAATTTTGAAAACCCAAAATCTGGTCTTGAAATTGGAAATGTTAATAGAAATTTCATAAATATCAATAGCAATGTTGATTGAGGTAAACCATATTGAAACAGAATCTTGTAGTATGAGGCCAATGTGTAAATTGAATTTGTGCCAAATGAATTTGCAGTTCTTGTTAAATACATATAGGTCTTTTAGAAATTTATTATTTTTTTAGTACAGTCCCAAGACCTGATATTTAAATACCTTGTCTTTGAAGAAAAAAAAAGTCTATTAATTAGTTTTTATTAGAATTATTAAATGTTCAGTTTGAAAAGCATAAGTTAATCTGATACTTTTTGCAAGTAATTATTGCTTATATAATCCAGGTTTCAGTAAATTTCTCTAAAACACAAATTAAACACAATCATATTGCATTACTTGCTTGTAATAATCTAGTTTTTACATTTAGAAATTCTATTGTTTTTGAGTTATATATCTTAGCAATAAGAAGTTTGGTTAATGTAAGTTTCTACTTGTCAACAAGATTGATAAACTTGAGACCTGCTTGTGAAAATGTAATTCTGTCTAATATAGTTCTTCCAATATTGAACTTGTGTGTTGATAATGTTGTTAACTTTTGTCTGGATTAATTAAAGTTGTTGTCTTAAGAGTACTATTGAGTATAATGCATACTCTATTTTGCTTAATATTATCTAGTCTATAATTTGTTTGATTATTGATTTATTTCAAAGCTGTTTACTAAAAGCTGTAATTGTTTGATTTAGATCTTTTATTAAAAGTTGCTTGAATGAGTTGTTGAATTTTTCTTTTGAGAAATAATTGCCTAAGTAATATAGTAATATTTTTTATGGCAAAGAAATAATTACAGGTCAACTCTCGATAATTGTCCCATCACACAATTTCCTAAAATTAGTCTTATTAATTGATGATTGTAGGCATCAAAAACGATACTTTTATATATTACTGTTTTTATTAATTGCGCTGATGATTATCGGATTCCGGGTACCGTGTATTTAGCTATAAAACGTCGGTTCTATTTCCGAAACGATAGAAGTGCCTTTTCAATATTGGCATATTTCTATTGAATAACAAGCACTAAATTTTTATATATAGAAATTATAACATATTTTATCGTAAAATTTTAAGTTTTGTAAGTTTATATTATAAATTAATAAAAATACAATCGAATAAAATCATTGACTTTAATTTAATATATAAGATACAATTTTAAAGTTTATTTAAGTTATTTATATTGCAAATAATATATTTATTTAAATAAATCACAAAATTTTAAAAAAATTATATATATATATTTTATGTTTTAGCATATAGATATGAGTTTTGCTCATACTACCATACATATAGCCCATCGGTAAATTTACCGATGATCAGATCGACGTAAATATGACTCTCGATAATTGTCCTATTAATTTAGCTAATTATAGCTAAATTAATTTTCAAAATTATCGAAGTTGATGCATTTAATGAT
>CAJVPV010003920.1:0-10627 GCA_910591835.1 Acaulospora morrowiae | reverse complement strand
TATTGTTATCATAAATATCATATAATAATTTATTACTGTTTAATTAATTTACTTAATATCAAAGATTAGATTTAAAATTTGAATTTTGAATATCTGAAATAATTGCTGTCAAATAATTGTATAAGAAAAAATTAATTTTAGCTGGTTAATGCTTTCATTTAATAATTTGAATTGTATAAATAATAGAGTATTACAAATTCTTTTTTAAGTTGTTAAATTTAGAAATTCAATATGAATACATTTCATTATTAATAATCAATTATTTTTTAAAAAACTCATTATATTATTTTATTTATATAATTTGTAATATTTTTGACATGCTACAAAATTAACAAATTGATCTAATAATTCAAGTAATTTTTTGATCATATATAATGATTCACAAAAAAGTTTAGATCTACTATTGTCAATTTTAATTAATATCAACTTTATGAATTTTATAAGTGTTTCTGTTATAGTATTTGACAAATTAAATTTTATTTTAAAGTTCATAATTTATAATAAAATTTATATAAAATAGCTATTAGCAAATTCATTAAAATATAATGAAACTTCGTAATTAGGAGCCAAATAATTTTCAAACATATTATTAGAATTGTCATTAAATTTATTAATAATATTAGATTTAGATTTATTATTTTCAATATTAATATCATTTGGTATTGAATTTTATTGATTATTGTTTAAAATCATAATTTAATTCAATAAAATATTCTTAGTTCTTTGCTGAATAGTAAATTTTTGATCTGCTGAGTTTTTAGTTTTTATTTTTTGATATCTATACAAAAATTCTATTTGTGGGTCAATAAATAATCTATTGTATTTATCACAGTTGCAAATAACTTTTATTTTTTTAGTTGAACTTTTATTAAGTAAAGTTGAAATTGAATGTTTTCTTATTATTTTAATTAACAAATATTAAATATAAAGTGATAAAAGCTATCATTTAACTCTAAAATTCTCTCCTGATCACATTCGTTTTGTTAAAAAATTTCCTTTTATAATAATTTTAAGCAAGAAAAGATCTATGGGTCTATAGTACAGTGGTTAGTGCTCCACAGGTCAGATCACAAGATAATGGTTCAAATCCTTCAAAGGGCTAATGTGGAAACCTCAAACCAGAAGAAATGGATCAGCATCTTCTGATCACCGTTACAAGATACCAAGTCCAGTTCCAAGTGAAGGTAACCGGACCATCTCAAGATGATATCTGGTGCCATAACCTAATATATGTTGTTTCCTATAAAAAGTCAATTCACACGTTGATTCAATGGGTGTTAGGATTATGATACTAAAAAAGGTGTAGTGATATAATGATCGTCTGGTAATGTTACGATGATCGTTGTAAAGTTTGGTGATCTTATGCATGGAGCATGCTTCCTTTTCCTTTAGTCTACAAGACTATAAAAGAAACAACCCAATTTTTCATGTAACCATAGCTAGAGCCACAAAGACTTCTTATTAGATATGGCTTAGTCCACAGCTAATCGTATTAGGATATGGTTCTTCGAGTTTCCATTTATCGGATAGTAAGCGGAACTAGAAGACACATATCCTGACACACTCTACCTATGTGATCAGGATTCCGGTTCTGGTAATATAGGAAGAATGGAGGGCAATAAATTGACCGGTAGATAAGGGTAACTGAATCTTAGGTAGTTCTATTTGGGAAAAAGTGGTGGTAAATTTGCAAATATGAATTTGTACATACTGCGTTTAAAAACCTAATAAAACAAGATGTACGCCAGATGTTGAAAAAAAAAAATTTTAAGCAAGAAAAAATGATTTACTCTCTTTATTACAAGTGAGCCCCAACTTAAGAACTCAAGAACCTTCAAGACAACTGATGCAGTGAGATGAAACCTCTGGTCAAAGTCTACTCAAGTTTGAGAGTCTTGCTTAGTCTTCAGTTGCATGAGGAAAGGCCTATAGCAGTTCTCTTTTCTTCAATTCTCTTGCATCTTTTTCTACTCTTATCTTATTATTAAAACTATACACACTATTATCATTATACTTACTAAGTCAAATACCTTTCAAAATACACACTTAAATAAAGTTAATGGATTTACTGTTTGTTTCAAGTCAATCCTCATATATAATATCTTTATAGCAATATCTGCTACACCACTTTCAATCTCCAAAAATTTTTTATACAAAAAACTGAAATCAGTTTACTTCCTTCAGATGATCAGCACTCTCCAATCATCCAATCAGATTTTACTTAAAGATTAAAACAAAATCCAAATATGTTTAAACCAGTTTTATATCACAACAATAATCATAACTAGGGCTCCTAACGATACCACTTCAATATCACTTCGATACCAGTTCGATACTTAAATTTACTATAAAAACATATGAATAGGTCACAACCCATATATTAAATTTACTATAGATTGGTACTATTTCGATACCAGTTCGATACCAGTTCGGTACTTTTTCGGAACCCTAATCATAACAACAACAACAACTAACTTACTATTAACAACTATAATAACAAATAATTTTACATATACTTTATTATCTATAGTAACCAAAAAGCCAGAGAGATGGAACCACAAGCCTGTCTAAGAGCTTTCTTGGAGAAATAATTGGTTTTCTACTTATAGATTTTATAGTTTATTTATTGCAGTTTTAATTATAGTTACATTTATTTTCTTCATAATTATCATATATTCAAAAATACAAAAGAATTTGCAAAATTTCCTGAGATGATAGGAATAGCCACTACTCAACCTTATCTAGTACATTAATATTGGTTTTGAATTTTTTTATGATATTAGTTAGATATTAATAAATAGGCAAGCTAGCATTTAACTTTTCTAAAATAATGAAAGAGATGTTGTTTCTTTCAATGATATATACCTTGTTATATACAATATCAAAATAAAGAAATGGTGTTTATCTACTGGAAAAACCTTCCAAAAAAAAAAAAGTTATTATTTAATTCTGAATTATCAAATGTTAACAAATCTTAATATAATATATAAATTTTAATATAATATAACAAATTTTTATTTAATAAAACTAAATAATAAATATAATATGAAGAATTTAAATATAACAATATCAAATAATAAAATTTTAATATAAAAATATCAAATAAAATATTATAATAATATAAAATAATACAAATAATAATATAATAAATATCAAATTATATAACAAAACAATATATAAAATTTTTGACCTGTGGGTTCATAGTGCAGTGGTTAGCACTCCACAGGTCAAATCACAAGATACCAGTTCAACTCCATGTGAAGACAGTTAAACAAGGCCACATGGTATCTGGCACTATAACCTGTTATGTGCTGTTTCTCATAGGAAGCCGTTCCACACGCTAATCCAGCGGGCATTGAGATTGTGATTTCCAGTTAAGGTGCTACAGCGTGTTGATCGTCTGGTTGGTGTTACGATGATCAACGTAATGTTTGGTGCATCCCCCAGGTTCAAAACAGGTCATTTCCCTTCCCTATAGTCCACGAGACTGTAAAAGAAAGCTTGCTAACCTGATTAGGCAACTTTGAAGAGGATCACTCTACCAGTAAACAGCTCTCGAACTGTATAAGGACAATGTGGTAAGACAGGGTATGTAGAAGTTGCGTCTTGCTTAATATTCATACCCCTAGGCTTGGCAGCCTACACCAACCGGCCCATAACAGAATATTTACTAGGAGATTAAGGGTTATTCCTTAAGAAGTTATGCCCCACTTGGCTATATGGTCCCTAGATTTGGTAGTGTCCAATCAGCGGCAAACTGGAGCATTCACTAGGGAATACATACCTGCATCAATCGGTCCGAGCTGCAGCTGGAGTCAGGTGGTGGTAGGTGAGATGTGATAAGAACCCTAATGATGGTGGCAAGTAACAAAATGCCTTTCAAATAGACCACGCCTGGATTGCGAACCCACCTCCGGGATGTTAATTGGTAGCCAAGTTAGAATTAGAGGCAGTGCTAGGATTAGAATAGCTAATATAGTTAGTCAGACTCTTCATGTAATAATTGTAACTTCAATGCTAAGTTAATAAAGTTCGCATGTAATGCACTTTGTCTCTAAAAAAAAAATATAAAATAAAAATAAAATAAAAATATAAAATATTATTTATTTATTATTATCTAATATATTTATTTATATTATATTATATTCAAATAATTCTTTTAATATAATATAATAATAAACTTGCTAATTTTATTTTAACAATATATTTATTATAAAAATATAAAATAAAATAAAGTAATTAAAATTATTAAAATTATTAAAACTGTTATTAAAAATTGAATTTTTTTTTTGTGAATAGGTATTAAATATAAGACTTTATTTAAATAAAAATATTTACTATTATTACATTAACAATCTCTACCTAGGCAGATTAATTATAGCCTATTGCAGTAAAAATTAAAATTTCTATTGATATTGTTGCAGTATTAAATTAATATTGGTTTAGAACTCTTAAAAATAATAAAATAAAATAAAAACTAAAACTAAAATAAAAATTCCAATAAAAATTATTTTTTAAAGTTATTAATTAAAAATAAATAAAATTTTTTCAAGTAATATAAATAAAAGTATTAAAAGTTAATATTTAAATTATTTAAATTAACAGTTTTATATTTAAGTTTTACAAAATAATTATAATAAAATAAATAGAAAAATCAAATATAAACAATTATTATTTATATATAAATAGTTAATCAAATAAAATAATAATAATTAATTTTTTATATTTATATTATTTATATTAATATTTTTAATAAATAATTAAATATTTAAGTATATTAAAAAATATTAGAAAAAATTAATCAATATAATTAAAAATTGTAAATATTTATTTATTAATAAATTTTAGTTTTTTATTATAATATATAAAAATATATATATTTGATAAAAATTAACATCTCTCAAATTATATGAGTTAAATAATAATACTTAGAACCATTTAACACAAATTATATATGTATTTATATTTAATTCAGACATTTTTCAAAACCCATATTATGTTTGTATTACTAAGTAACAATTAATAATTAATTGGAAATCATATTGTTGATCAAATTTCCTTTTATAGTAATAAATAAACATGTATAATTCAAATCTCTTAAGTCTTATTAGAAAAAGACAACTAATAGATTTCTTTAGAACAAGCTATTCATTTTGAAAAAGAAAAATTAATCTTTTATCCAATTACCTAGAATTTAATCTTCCATATGTAACACCTAAGACTATTTAATATAAACATACATATATTAAATTAATAAAAATATAAAAATATATAAGAATTAAAAAACAATAATAAAGTCAAAAATTAAAAAAAAACTGAAATAATTATTCAAAAATAAAAAACATTTGAAAATATAAAATCTTTAAAAATCATAAAAACTATAATAAAATTAATAAAAGAAAAAATAGATATTAATTAATTATTATTTTTATAATTTGTTAAATATTTAAATAAAATTATTATGGATAAAAAAATTGTTAATCATTATTATGTTAAATTTGATATAAATATATTAAACTATTAAATATTGTATTTTTTATTGTTAAATATATTGTATTTTTATTATTAATGTATTTATTTATTTAAATATTAAATAACATAAATTGAATTAAATAATAAATTTTCAACATATATTTTTATTGACTGTAATTTGATAATCAAATAATATAATGAGTTGTTTTTTTTTTATTTCTAATCAAACAGTAATCTAAAAGTATTTGTTAATTTTTAATCTGAATATAATAATAATATAAATATTATATTATAGTTAAACGTTTACTAATTGTAACATACCAGTACATAAGTACTATAGATAAGTTTTTTAAAATATTTATAAATGTATTTAAGAAATGTATTTAGTGAAAAATAACACAAGTTAATAAAATCATTTCAATTATCTATCAAATCCACCTTTCACCCCTGTTCTTGCGCGAAAGAAATCGAACAATCACATGGACCAGTTCCTACTATTACAGTAATTTGAAATCTATAAACTCAATGCTTATTTATTTTCTATTCGTAAGTAAAATATTTTCGTGTGTTACAAATAAATAATAGCTTATTATATAATATTATTTTTAAAAAACTTTCTTCTTATCCAACGAAAATTTCATTAAAACGGCATCTTTCTGTGCAGAAGTTTATTATTCAAGCTGCAAGTCAACAAAACACCTATTATATTGCCGAATAATATAACTTGTGTAAAGTCCAAAAGCTATCTGCATCACAATCAATAGAATGTTTAACATGTGAAATTATGGAAAGCGCGTAAACTTACTATACAGAATATCATATTTTCTATTCTATGTATAATAATTTGTTTTTTATAATAATATTTAAAGTTTGAAAGAGCAGGGCATCCCGATAAGAGGTGCCCTCGCAACTTTCTTGAAAAATGTACTTTAAAGTATCATGCGTTATTATTCCTTAAATACATAAGTTAGACAAAATTTACGCTTGTGTGCATCGAAGATCATTTAAAAACAAACCTTGTTCTATTTTAACATCATTGTAGGTAAATTTCTTAAAACTTTATTTCCACGCGAGATAATTACTTTAACGAAGATATAATGAACCTTCTTAAGCCGCTATCAAAAATTTTTATATATAAGCAGAACCTTTTTCGATTTGACTCTTCAGTTCGAACTCGAGAACTTCAGTTTAATCTTAAGTTTATATCTTACAACTCGTTAATAAAAACTCAAATCCTCTACTTTTTATAAAAATGAAATTACAAGCTGTCTTCTTTATTACCTTATTCTTCAGCACTTTCGTGGTATCGATTACCTACCCCCACAAGCAACTTTTTTCCTGTTCTTACATAAGAGATTCATGCCAATCTTCAATTTGTTGGGGAGAAGCTAGTTCTTTAAAAGGTAAATTACCGCATTAATATACATTGGCTTTCTTTTTCTATTAAGAGACCTAAAAATTTTTTTTCATCAAATGAAGGTTTGGCCCATAGGAGCCATCCTTACTGTAAAGTTGTGATAAAGGATCACAGTGGAATCGTCTGCGATGAGAAGGTAATATCATCGTGACATTCCTAAAATTAATAGCGATAAACACAACTAATGATCCGATCTTCAAAATAGGTCTCAGCTCATTCATGCAAAGAAGTGACGGACTATTTCACACGCGGAAATGAGTTGTTTGCCGAAATCAAATGCTATCAAGATAATCAATGTATTGGTGAATGTTGGTTGAAAGCAACTAAGTGAATGTTGGTTAAAGTAAATTGATAAATGTTGGTTAAAGTAAAATAATGAATTTGGGTAGAAAGTAAAGGACTAATAGATGAATTGATTTCATTTGTTTTTTTGTTTGTTTTTTTTGTAATGCTTTAAAGTGAATTTTAATAAATCAACATTACCGTCGAATATTTCTATACTTTGTTGTTAATAATACTGCATTGTATACATTATAGTATAATATTAGTACGAGTGTTAATATTTAAATTATGCCATCTTGTGAATTTTAAATGGCTCATGTCAATAATCAAGGCTCAACTTCACAAATAACAGAAATTTAAGTTAGCTATGGAACGTCATACTGACAGAGTTACAGATAAACTATTAAAATTGTTTCTAATATATATTGTAACACGGGAAAAAGTAACGCGCCTCACACTGAATTCTGGGTTCCCCACGATATTGGGAAGAAAACAGCGGTATCAAGCACAATGCGCGTGATAAAAACTAGCGTGAGCCTGAAGAAAGGGAAATGTTAGAAGGAAGTAGAATCGCGACACAATCGCAACGATTGCCACGTGACCTGGTCGTGCAAGGATCGATCATGGGAGATCGATTAATAGAATTATGTAAAAGAGTAGTGTGAAAATCAAATAAAATTTGCTCCGTCATGAGATTTTATAGTTTTTGCTTTATTTGTATTTATCATTTTATTAAGTAATGAGTGTGCAAGAATGTATAAAAGAAAGAAGAAATTGAATAAAGGAAAAGTAGTCTGGTCCAGTTAAAAAGGGTTTTCGGCCAACATCAAATCCGCCTCGCCCCTAATAAAATATTATTCTTACCTAACAAACGTTGCGCGAATCTTAGCTTCCATTAGCGACTGGCTCACCGATCAGCGTTACAATATATATATATATTTAGTAATTAAATCTGGAGGTCTATAGTTAAAAGATCAAAATAATATCATCACCGAGGTTTCTTTTTAATTTCAGATCTTGATAAGAAATTATGTAGATAAGATATGATTCATTTATGCAATTTATTATATATTTATATAAGTTATTAGTCCGGGGTGTAAGCGTAGGACTATACAATTTCTACGTAATGTGGTAGAATGTCCGCGTTTCCCGGTTTTCGTTTTCATAATATGGAAATTATATTTGTAATATAATAGTTATTATAACAATAAGTAAATAACATATATATCATTACAAAAAATTTTTTTAAAAATTTTTAATATTGTAATATTGTAAGTAATTGGATTTTTTTTTGTAAAAGATTAAATAAATTATTTTATTTAAAAATTAGAACAATTTAAAAACAAATAAAATAAATATATAACATGTAAATTCTAATCAATTCTTTATTATCTAAGTCATATATATGTACAAGAGGATTTTTCTTATATTAGTAAAAATTCTACAAATTAAAACTAAACCGACATATTTAAAAAAAACAAATCATATTCTAATAATATAAAAAAATAATTACTTTATATGATTTTTTATAACAATATAATAATTATTTTAAATTTTAAATCAAATAATTTAAATTAACAAAATTTTTATCTTTAACAAATTTTACTTAATATATTGACTTATATGTTTAATATTAATTAATGTAATTAAATTATAAAAATTATAATATATAGGTTAATATATAAATATTAATTTGTATAATACTTTAAAATATTTATAATTAAATAGATTTACATATTTAATATAAATTATTTCATAAAAATAAGTTATTAAAATATATTTTTTTATTTATTATGTCGAAAAAATTTTTATTAAAATTTTCTTTTTTTTTAATATATTATATAAATTATAAACTTAAGAACATAAGTATTTTAAAAACTATTATTATATTAATATAAAAAATTTTAATATAAATTATAAATTAAACAAATTTAAAAGTTTAACTTGTTTTTTAATTATATAAAAAAAGAATTATAATAATTTTTTATTTTTATTATATATTATTAAAATAAACTAATAAATTTACTATTATATTATAATTGCTAATTAAATTATATTATAAAAAATATTTTAATATAATATAAAATAAGTAAAAATATTAGACAGTATAATAAATTAGTAGATAAAAACTTTTTATTTTTGCATTTTATTGTTTTATATAATTTTATTTTTTATATAAAAAAATTAAATTTTAAAAATTAAAAAATTTAAAAATATTAATCTTTTAAGCTTCAATTATATATTAACTATAGTAGATAAAGCTTTTATATAATAATATAATTAATTTTTTTCTATTATCTTATAATATATAATTTGATTCAAAAAAACTAAAATAGATTATATTTTTAATTTTATTTATAATTTAATAACTAATAAATAAAATATTATAATATATATATATACAGTATAGTGCAAAAAAAATAACAATTTTTTTATAATTATATTTTAATTAATAATTTCATAAATGATTTTTTTATAATTTAATATTTTATCAATTTAATTTTGAAGATATAATAAAAAAAAACCAATTAAATAATTTTAAATAACAATAAGAATTTCTTAATATATTTTGTTTTAAAGTTAAAAATATCATTAGAAAAATTGATTCAAAAATAAGATTACAAAAATTTTTTTAAAAAAAATTATAACTTTTAATTTAATTAATGAATTTATTAAAAAAACAATATATATAAATATTAGAAATGTTCAAAAATATTTATATAATATTTTTATATTTTTATAAAAATTTTTAATATTAAAAAATTAAATCTTTTTAAAAAAATATTTTTTTTTACCTATTTCTGATTACTTTATATATATATATATAAAAGAGTAAAAAATTTTGTTATAAATTTTTATAAATTTTTAATAATTTTTTTTAAGTTATAATTAAAAATATAATTGTCATTTTTTTTTGTACCATACTGTATATAAAAGTAATAAAGTAAAAAAAGTAAAAAATAACAAAAGAAAAAAAAGTAAAAAATAAATAAATAACAGTAAAATATTTAAAATTTCATTTTAGTAAAAAAGAATAAATAAAGAAGAATTTTTTTTATGGTTTTGGTTAAGATTTTTTTATAAATTTATAATTGAAAAAATAATCTATAAAATTAAAAATTTTTTTATAAATATACAAATTAATTTTATAAAAAATTATTTTATTTAAATTTTTTAATTAAATTTGCTTTTATTTTACAAATTAATAAATTAAGATTATTATAAATAAATTATTTTTTTATTATAATTTAATTAAATTAATATATTTTTTAAAAAATTGTTTTGATATTACAATAAATTTCAATAAGTTTTGATAATATATCAATAAAAATTTATTAAATAAATTTGTTTTTTATATTTGTATTAATAGATATTTAAATTTTTTTTTTTTTTTTGAAAAGAGCAAATGGCTATCACGCTTTATTATATTTATTATACTTTCACTTACAAACATGG
>CAJVPV010003919.1:0-10632 GCA_910591835.1 Acaulospora morrowiae | reverse complement strand
CTATAAAAAAAATTCGTTTGACTCAATTACTAAATTCTTGATTTTTAATTGCGTCTGACTCAATTCAATAATTTCTGTCACATGTATAGTTTTAATTATAATTATTAAGTATTATTTAATTAATACAAGTAAATATATTAATAATTAATTAATAAAAAATAAGTTGAATTTGATTTTTTATTATGTAATAGGATTAAATAACTTATAAGATATAGTAATATATAATATTTAAAAATAAAAAACAAAATATATTATATAAATAATTTAGTATATTTGTATAAAAACTTTAAAAAACAATTTAGAAAAATGATATTGTTTTTTTTTTTTAGAGGCAAAGTGCATTACATGCGAACTTTATTAATTTAGCATTGAAGTTACAATCATTACATAAAGAGTCTGACTAACTATATTAGCTATTTTAACTCTAGCACCACCTCTAATTCTAACCTGGTTACCAACTAACACCTCGGAGGTGGGTTCGCAATTCAGGTGTGATCTATTTGAAGGGTATTTTATTACTTGCCACTGTCATTAGGGTTCATATCACATCTCACCTTACCATTACCTGACCCCAGCTGCAGCTTGGACCAATTGATATAGATATATACTTCCTAGCGAATGCTTCAGTTTGCTATCAGTTGGACACTACCAAATCTAGAGGCCATATGGTCAAATGGGGCATGATTTCTTAAGGAATAACCCTTAATCTCCTAGTAGATAGAAAAATAATATTAAAAAAAATAATTATAATAATAATATAAAGAAAAAAAAACATTAAAAATAACTATAAAAATATGACCTGTGGGTCTATAGCACAGTAATTAGTGTTCCACAAGTCAGATCACAAGATAATGGTTCAAATCCTTCATAGGACTAATGTGGAAACCTCAAACTAGAAGAAATGGATTAGCATCTTCTGATTGCCATCACAAGATATCAAGTTCAGTTCCAGGTAAAGGTAACCAGACTGTCTCAAAATGATATCTGATGCTATAACCTAACATGTGCTGTTTCCTATAAGAAGCTAATTCACACGTTGATTCAACAGGCATTAGAATTGTGATACCAAGAAAGACGTAGTGATGTAACGATTGTCCGGTAGTATTACGATGATTGTTGTCAAGTTTGATGATTTCTTCTGTTTCTTATATATGAAATATGCTTTCTTTTTCTTTAGTTCACAAGATTATAAAAGAAACAACCCAGTTTTCATGTGACTGTAGTTAGAGCCACAAAGACTCCTTGTTAAATATGGCTTAGTCCACAGCTGATCATATTAGGATACGGTTCTTTGAGTTTCCATTCATTAGATGGTGAGTGGGACTAGAAGACGTACATCCTGACACATTAGCACTCTACCTATATGATCAGGATTCTGGTTTTGGTAATATAGGAAGAATGGAGGGCAATAAGTTAACCGGTAGATAAGGGTAATCTGAATCTTAGGTAGTTTTATTTGGGAATTAGCAGTGGTAAATTTGTAAATACAAATTTGTATATGTTGTGTTTAAAATAACCTAATAAAACAAGATGTATGCCAGTTGTTGAAAAAAAATAACTATGAAAATAACTGTTGCAAATCTTTTTTCATATAATTAAAAAATAAGAAAAAATTTTAAACTTTTTTATTACTTAAATAAAGATTTTATCCTAACACGACAGTAAGTTTTGAATTTTTTATATTTTTAAGCTTATAATATATTCTTAAAAAATAAAGAAAAAGAAATATTTTAATAAAAATATAATAGCTAAATTTATTTAAATTTAAAAAAATTACAACAATTAATAAATAAAATAAATTAGAAATATTATACAATTTAATTTGTTAATAATTTTTTCCTGCTGATTCTTTTGCCAATCCAAAAAACAGATGTTCTTAAGAAAATTTATTTTTTTTGATAATATAATCTATATACTTTCCTTAAAAATATTACTTCCAAGGCAAAACAAATCTCTCCACTTTAATATACTTTCCTTTTTAAACAATCTTTTGATATTTCAATAACAAAATACAATAAATTACCTATGAAGTCTATAACAAGAAAACTTTGTCAAGAAGAAAAGACTTTTGAAAAACACTTTCTACTATTTTTACCAAAGCCTGAAAAGTCTCTAGAACGGCTAGGCATCTTGCTTTTGGACTTATTTTTATCTCTTTGCAACTTGGAACTAGTTTACTTCTCATATGTTAACTTCTTCTTGGTTTTTCTGGGATTTTGCCTATCTCAGTTTGATCCTGAATTTTTAGTTACACTAGAAATCCTTCAAGATAATTAAACAAAATTTTGGAATTGATTGATTAACAAGTAAAAGAAATATAAACAAGACATATACATCACCACATGTTCCCTGTTGTGCTATACAAATCTGATGATGCAATTGGTCAACTGGAAGAGTTGACTGTTGGATAGACGAAGAAGAGATTAAAAGTAATAATTTCTTTTTTCAAAAAATTGCAGCAAGATAAGCAAGCTTTTTTTTGGAGGTTTATTATTTTTTTTTTCAGTTTGACTCATATACTGGCAAAAAAGATAGACAAGATTTCCAGAAATGAATCAATACCTTTAAAGATAATCAAGAAGATATATTCAAGATATGAAACCTCTTGTACGAATCTCCTGAAGATATAGGCTGGTTGTTGAACTTGCAAATGTATTTTTCAAGATCTATAAGAATTTTGGATTCATCATAAATCCTAGATAAATCCAGTAGGTGAGTGAATAAGCAAAAAAAGATAATCTAGAGAGATTGTTAAATAAAAAAAACTCTTAAAAACCAGAAAATCTTGATATACTTGAAGGTAACAGTAATCACTTAATGAACTAACTACCTTGTAACCTAAGGCCAAAAGGGAATGGATTAGGTGTGGTCAATATGGTTGGTTCTATTTTCAAGACATCCAAGTCATATATGAATAGATAAATCTCTGATTATTCATGAAGGCCTATTGAACTCAGCTTGAAGAATATTTAGATCAGAAGAAATTGGCTAGAGAAAATATAGGTAATTGATACCATAGAGTCTATTAGATTATAGTTAAAGATTGTATATTTTATAGTTTGAATAGATAGTTTGGTTTTAATATGTTTCTTTTGGTCACTTTGGAGATTGGTTGCTGTATTTTTTCAGATTCTGTTAAGAAAACTTATTTTATTTATTTTTTTTTTGTGTAGGTAGTATATAGTACTGTTAGACATATGAGGTCTTAACTCCAGTCTATTAGTTGTTAATAAATTATCTCCCAGATCACACTTAGAGACTTTTAGTTGTAAATAAGTAAATCAGATTTCATGTTTATGCATATAGAAAAGTCTTTTTTTATATACTCCAGAATTAATAAACAATAAATGGCAATATAATTTTGGGAAAAAAAAAAATACAATTTGGTTTGTTTCATTATAATAGAAATTATATAATTTTAAACTTCAAAAATTTTAATACAACAGTATTAAAAATTCCAACAAAGATAATTTTTAATAAGTATGACTTTGCAATATTTATCTAAAACTAAATTTTGAAGTTTTAAAAAATCATTATTGCAAAACTTAATTATTTATCATATTGCTAACAGAACAAAAACCACAAAATAATATTACGTACAGTATATAGAATTTCATTTAATTATCTTTTGAGAATTATGTAGTTCTCTTAAGAATAATATTCACGTGTAACATACCCTGGCTAATATAACAAATTTATTTTACTATGTTGATAAAGATTATGAGATATATTTTACTTAACATTTAGAAGAAAAAAAATCATTTACATATAGGGTTTTTGGTTTCTATTTCAAGATTGAATAAAAACACACTAAATACAGAAAAAAATCAAAAACTCATGAAATTAGTTAGTAATGATATTATTTCGCAAAATACAATTTTTATAAAACCTCGAAAAAAGTCAGAGCATTTTTTAAATCATGCAATTATTTTTATACAAATTTTAAAGAAAGAAAAATATTAGTTGTTTTATGATAAGCTATTTTAAAACTTTTTTTTTTTTTCATAAAATAATCGATCTTTTTAAAAGAAATGACAAAATACTGTTACAATTATCTTTAAGAACTGGTGATGATTTTTTTTCAAATATTAAATCGCTGATTTTAAAATTACTTTAATTTCGAATCAATAATTAAATTGCAGATAAAGAACAAAGGCATAAACCGCAATTCATCCAATGAATCGTATACCAGAATTGGAATTTAAACTTATTTTTTAAAAAAATCAAACTGTACATAATCTTGTACGTGATTTAAAAATTATTCCATATATTGTATAGATTTTAATACCCATAACGACGTAACAATGACCATATAAAAAATGGTGGAAAAATATCTTTAAAACAAATCCAATTATTTCTCGTGATCGTAACAGTTAATGTTCCTAAGACGTTCTTCTAATATAGACATCAGAGTGCATCTAGTGATAATTTTCTCCAGATCTCCCGATTCCCTGATCAATACTTCCAACGGTAATTCCAATCCTAATTTATCAAAGATTGTCCCAAAGACATATTCAATAACTTCATTCTCGAATTCTTCATCCAACATTAATCCATGATATATTTTGTAAAGACCTTCCAAGAACGGAGCAAACACCAATGCAGGAGGTTTAGATAAGTTTTTTACGGGTGGTAACCAAGTAAATTGCATGGACGCGCAAAAAGCACATAAAAATACAGTTGCTAAACTTAGTAAATTATCGTTAGATGTTTTAGATGAAGTTGAATGCGGAATGGTAGTAAATAGACGAGAGAACGCAGTTAACCAGATGTCAAGGAATAATCGATTGATGTCTTTGTGGTTTATCAACTGATCGAAAGAAAGAAATAAGATTCGAGATGCGCACATTGTTACAATGTACCAATGCAATAATAATGAATGATACCTTGGTAGATGTGGTTACTTTTGAAAGATAGACACAGAATTGGTGAATGAATACCAATGAAAGCAGTATTCGCGTCATAAACCTAATTAAATTAAAACGAACAATTTACTACATGTCACATTTAGCTGATGAAATTGTCTTATATGTGCTTTCCTTAAAGGAACATTGGTGACCAATTCTGCAACTTCAACCAATTTCAATATAATTTCTTCATTTTCCAAGGCTGAAAATTTTTCGAATGACAGTCTCATGTCCGATGTGCACGTGTCCAAAGTATTCATCCAAAATTCATTGTCATATTCAAAATCCTATAAAATTTGGTTTTAATTATAATGATGAACATCATTCTATTTGATAATAAGATGGGGCACCTGTTTGATCTTAAGACATTGCTCTAATTCTAATTTTGACACTTCGAGGTGATCAAGATGGATATCAACGATTTGATCATGCATCAGTTGCGCCAAGTAAGTGTCCATTGTCATCTTGATCATAAGCAGAAGAATGATGATTAAAATTTACGAAAGGACAAACAGAGTTGCAATGAATGATGAAATACCGAGTCGATCTCTTTTCGTGTGATCAACCGAGAAATCCTCATTTGATTTGTTAACGGTTCAATTTGGTCGGGATGCTCAAAGCGGTAAATTTTGAACCTGTTTTGCCCAAATAAAATTCTGTTCACCCATTGAAGTGATAGGAGAATGATGTCGGTATTGTACCTACAACACACGTAATGATTGAAACTTTACGAAATCCTCCGGTTCAAGCAACTATGTTATTAATATAATGTTAGCCGAGGACAACCGATGTTCGAGTTTATTAGTGTGGATGTTACCTTTCCCACCTCGCTTTGAAGATATCTGTGTTCGGAGGGATGGTGAATGGAATATTCAAGAATATTCCAGAAGCCGTAAAACCTTCAAGAATGAAACGCAGTTGATTACGAAATTTGCGAAAATTGCACATAATAAAATGAATAATATCTCGTACTTTAGATTCGCAATAACTTCTTCATCTGTGAGACTAATCTTCACCTTAATGTTGGTAACCTTGGAGAATCCTTCGATAAAACGAGAAAGTTCAAGGTCATCATACATCAATGTTCGCGACAACTGTTTGGAGGAAATTAGTCAATAACTGCTATTCCACCAAGATGTATCTACTTTTTGTTGCTCATCACAAAACCATCTACCTTGCCGAATTGTTCGGAAAGAAAAGATGAAATGTTTTCGGATGTGAAAGCCTGTGAGGAAACGGTTTCTTGATCAACCTCTTGTAACAACCATGTGGCCTCATCACGTATAAACGACAAAATCCAATGTATGGTATGCCCGGGTACTCTGCCTGGATTAAGGACTTGAACGATCAGCATAGTAATGCAGGGTCTAAAAGGGTCTAAATATATCGAATTGCTGTGTCAACTTGTCTGACATTCGTTTCATCGCGAAAGTATAAGGTATCTTTCTCACAGATATGTGGTTCCGACGTAAAAGTGTTAAAGAATCTTAATATCGAAGTATATGATTTAGGGTTGATGGAATTTCGAAGTCGTTTGATCAACAGGTGCGTCAGAAAAATGCCATTGAACTAATAATAATAATATATCATTAAGTATTTTTACTCTTTTGTGCGTGAGAAAATGGTTGGATATTACCGTGAGTTCACTACTGGGCGCAATAAGGTCGGAACAAATGTAAGCAAAAAGGACGTCATAGTAAGAATTGAAAGGCCCACTTCGTTTCCGGAATGAAAAAAAAGGTTAGGGGGTTCGGAAGTCAGTTTCAATATAATTTCATAACCGACAAACCTCGGAAGGTTAGAAGTTGTGACATTTGATGATTTTGTCAAAGGTTTTAAATATAAATGGAAGTATGAATAATGTCGCGGAAAAGTGGCATTAGCTTCGATACGGTCGAGCAGCAAATCGACAAAATTTTCCGGATCCATTATTTTTCCCAACAAAGAAATGATCTGTAGACATGTTTTTTGTGATAACCGTTGAGGTCCCCCTTTCTAAAAATAGGTTAGTCAACTAAGCATTGTAAATCCAAATGTGGAAATTTTATTAGGCCTTACGTGTCTGCATCTGAACGGTAACTCTGCCTTTCTCCATTAACGAAATGGTCGGTTGTCATTCCTTCAAATTTATAGTTTCGCGCAAGTCAAAATAAGGAAGCGCGATTTGCTTTCGTCCAACCTTCTATTTGACCTTTTTTTTTGACTTTTGCGTTATTTAGCCAGGAACAAACCCAATCATTCGAAAGAAGAATATGAAATACGCTTCAAATGTTCATAGTCGTGGTCATACCAAGTCATCGGTATTTATACGAGTGTTCGGAATGGTTATTTAAAGTAATCGCGCTTATCACTAGATTCCTTTGCTAATTACATACATATTTTTGTGAATAATAGCGAAAAGAAATCGATCAAATACCTCTCGGTTATTTGGCGATGGGGATCATTCTTTTCGTGGTCTTTGGATCAACCATTTTCGAAATTTTTCGATTGGTTTAATCTCGATGTTCGACACTCGAACACGCGCGTTCCGCATTCTCAATTGCCATGCGTCGATTTTATTATATAATATTTTTACCCCATGTATATAGAGAAAATGATCAAAATGACCTTATTTTCATTTCAAGCCCTTTTTCTTGTAAATTTTTTTTTTCCTTTAATGAATATATCAAGAATTTCAAAATGTAAATGTAATAACACCGTGATCCGAGATGTTTTAACCTCTGCGGAAATATTGTAATTTTTAAAAATAGATAGTGGTATTTCTGCAATAAACAATGACATCTCCTATCCTTCTTGGGTCATCATTAAAATGAGAATTGAAAAATCTCGCGCACTAGTGATATTTTAGAAACTTTAATGTCTTGGTTGGAATCGCTTCACAAAGCGCAAATTATCAACTTACTTGCGTATAATCTGAAGCCGACAATGTCGATCCGATATCGTCCATTAATGCCTCAAAGACTACCAAATGACTTGGCCACTTCCGCAATGTGCTATTAGGATGAACGGAAGACGATAGGGTGACGGAAGGTTCAAAGTGATTAGTTAGAAATTCCAAAGGATTCGCGTAAAATTGATCTGCTTCGTCCATATATTTATTTACGTCCTGTAATCTATTATTGATAATTTCGACAGGCAGAATAATAGTTATATTGCATGGAAATTCGAAAATTACAGTTTGGATGAAAAAAGTTTGTTCACTCACCCTAACGGAGGTTCACAAGTTAGAAACCACATGTCGATTCTCCTATGTAGATTACTATAAAACGGCGTGGAATGGCAAGGCATCAAGAATCCAATATCTTTCACACCACCATTGTCCACCTCCTTCCTCAGGTAATTCATCACCTCTATCACACCACTCTGATGTACAATGCTCGCATAATAGGCCATAGGTATATTGGTTAATAAAAAAAATGACACGGAAAGTTTCAAATACTTTCGTGAACGCGTTCTTGCTTCATCCGAGCCCGATTTCACGTTATCATGAATCTTCTGAAACCCATAACCCGCGATCAAGATAAATATTGGTAGCAAAGGGTACATGAATCTAAATTCTTTGTGTCCTAATAAGCTATATACCGCCACCACCCAACCGATCAGTTGCAATAAAGATTTGACATGTTGCCAGTCGTGCGGTTTTTTCATTGACGATTGTATGCCGAAGATGATAAATGAGATTAAGGAGGTTAGGATCACCGGCAATCCTTGAGTGAGATACCAATGCCAAGGATGCACTCCATAGAATAGAGAGATGGATTGGACTAAATTAACGTACAGGAAATTAAATGGAACGAACACTAGCGAACCATAAAATTGATAGTCCAAAAAGATCATTAAAAAGGTCGCTGAGATGCTGATGCACGAAATGAGAAATTTCATAACTTAACGATTTTCGTAAATGATGGAAGTGATAATACAAATTGTGAAGCAAATACTGACGATATAATAATAAAGTTCACCATGATTGATAGGATGTGATTACGTGTTTCCAGAAGCAATTGGACATAAAGAAAGCTCCATATTATCACGTTGGTTGGACGCAAGATGCACGAGGCTGCGAATAGGCATAACGAAAGACGCAGGTCTCTACAATATGGAAACATTTTTAGCACTTGTCAGACAGGTAAACAATGATAGCTTGTTGAAATTTGGGCATACTTCTTTCGATTCTCCCAGTTCTTTAAAGTCGCCAATGAAGGCCAAGGCCAATAATGTAAGGCAGCGACGGTTAATACCATTTCAACACCATTTGATAGCATGCGAATTGAACAAAAAAAATTAAACCATGAGACGACCGAGCAAAACAGCTGAGGAAGGAGTAGAAAGAAAGAGAAACAATAATTCATCAAGGACTTCACATTCATATGACCGGTTGACAAGGTACATCATCATAAAAAGGATACGGTCCACTTTGCAGTTGAGTCGCCAAAAAACTTTTGAGCCAAACGATACGTGTAAAAATCACCGATGGCTGCAATTATCGCTTGCAATATTCTAGGAGAATAAATCTTAAAAAAGAAGGAACGTTAAAGGTTGACAGATGAGACGAGACCAAACACGAAAAATCTTGGGCTGATGTATTTACAAAAAGATCGGTACTGTCAACTCCAATGACTTCCAGACATTTATACAGCACCGCAAAAATCATCGGATGAGCGGCGCCTCTAATCTGCTGTTTCCATTCCCAAGTCAAGTATCCGTAGGTTCAGAACACAAAATTGTCAAGGAATTAATATGAAAAATGATTGTCGATTGTCGTGTGTAGGGTGGCAATGAGCAAAGAAATAGAGGCAACCACTACGCTGATAATGTTGGATATCCAAAGACCATGTAATGCGCAACCTCGACTGATTGCCAGTACTCGTCGGGATTAAAGTAAGTTCTGGTCACGAGAGCATCAAGTATTCGAAAAGTCATTAGAAAACATAGTATTAACGAGTTTGGATATCGACCTTTGTCATCATCACTGGTGCTGAGATTAACAAATTCCTCTGCAACGTGATGTGAGCGATCAACATTTTTGGATATTCCCGAACTCGGCGTAGAATTTTCTTTGTGCCTTTCTCGAAGTGTGGAAGAGGACATTATATAAGATCCGCCAATAATGAATTCCTCACTTGGTGCTAAATCGGATCGGGCGTTCCCTATTTGGGTATTGTCATCATGTCACGTGCCTGATTTTTTTTTATTCAGACCGCCATCATGTACATTGTTCATTATGGGCATCTAAAAATCATGAAACTTGTTTGAAATATGACCAAAATTGATTTTAAGGACCTAAAAGGGTCGTCAACATTTACGGGAGTAGATTATTGCTTTGTTTGCACCTCTTTAATAATTTTGTTTAAGGAAATTGCCGGAGATTTCATGGTGCATACATAAATTTTTCTAACCATGTATATGCTATCAGGTAGATTATTATATTTGTATGGTAAAATATTCATTTAGCAGAACGAAAAACGCGAGTTAATTATACGAATTTTCTATAACGCGTTTCGGATACAGGAATCTCTGCAAGATAATGAGTTCCCTTTTTTTTCCTCTTAACATCACTATTCATGTCCGAGCCAAGATTAATGAAATGAATTCTCCGTTGATCCAATCACCTTCGAATGTTACCAATATGCATCTCATATAAAATGACCTTTTTTGGTTCTACAAGAGGGCACATACGGGTCCGTTCATTCATAGTAATTTTCTTACATTTCACCTTCACTCCTTC
>CAJVPV010003918.1:0-10633 GCA_910591835.1 Acaulospora morrowiae | reverse complement strand
ATAAAATCATATAAAATTCTATTAATATTAAAAAAATATTTTTATTATTTTACAATACTAATAGATTTATTTTTAGTCAATATTAATATTATTATAATAAAAAAGTTTTTTTTTGCCAGAACTGTACATGTATATGGGTAATTATTTTCAAAGGTGAACCAGAAAATTTCTGACGTGATCCTAAAATTTATACTATATATGCGTTGTTTAAAAGTTGGGTCTGAAAAAATCATATCTAGCATTTTTGTCGCCTTCAAAAACAATAAATAAAATTATTTTCAAGCACTTTTATTGGTTGAACTAGATCATATATATACCACTAGTTTCAGTTCGGAAACCAAACTAGTTAATTTTAAACCGTGCAAAAATTTTTAAAAATTTAAGTGGAATACTATGAAACTGAGCAGAAAGTAAAAGAAAAGAAAATCTAGAGTCGTGGTGCATTCACCTTTGCGGGATGTCATTATTTACTTAGTTTATCCAGGTGAGACATACCTTTAATTAGAATCAATATGATGTACATAATGATGGTAACTGATTTAATGAGTTTGAAGAAAGCTTCGATATCTTTCTTATCATGTAACTACTTTTCTACTGAATGCAAACTAAAATAAGATAAATAAAATAAAATAAAAAGCCTGGTCCAGAAATTAACATGCATTATATATTATAGGACAATGACAAATTTACAATCCCATTCTGGAATAATGATCTCGTGCTTCGTTTTATGTTCTACATAGTGTAAGTTAAATTATTAACGATAAATAATATGTTACAGAATAATAGAATATTTGAAATCTATAATTATTGGAAAATAGAATAACGCCTATTTTTTTCTAAAAAAAATAGGATTTCTTAGGGGACCAAGTAGCGCGTTGATTGCTCATAGAACTATTTTGTTGTTTGTCTATTATTGTTTCGATTTCTTTCCATGCCTTTTCTCGTCGCTCTCTTGGTGAGTCAGCATCTTGATCAATCATGCGATATGACTGCAACTTTTCCACTCTTTTGATAACACTATTCATAAACATATCTTTTTCTTTAGAAGGTGAGAGTTGATATCTTTGAGATGCATAAGCAGGATGGGATGTTTTAGTTAACTCGTTTGTCAACCTTGTTAAGTCTTGAACAAGAAGCTGTTCGGGCGAATGCCAATCCTTAAAAATAAATTTAAATAAAGTTTAAAATTTATTTTTATATGAACATCTAAGTTTCTTTAGAAGAGATTATACCTGGTTCGTCATTCTATTTTTTTCAAGACGTTCAATTATATCATTTAATTTTATGGTATCAAAATGACGGACTTGATTAGGGCTTAGCTCTACACGTTGGTCCGAAAGACTTCTTTCGGCAGCTTTATTAATTTGATCAACAAGATGGTTTAACGTTTGATATTTAGTGATTGAAAGGGATTCCGCACGTTGGTCTTCTAATCGGCCTCGAGATAATTTCTGAATTGCATTAGACAAAGTTGCCGCGGTCAGCTCCTTTTTCTGACGTGAGTTTAGTTCTACGCGTTGATTATTGAGTTGAGGCATGACATGATAAACACGGTCTATCGCAGAAATTACATTTTCCAGGTCACGTTGTGTTTTCTCGTTGTTAAGTTTTATATCTGAATCCAGAGATGAATATATAGGTGGATCAATACTGACTCCTTCCTCAAAGTCATATGAATATTTTGGGGGTGGATCGAGATTAAACCTATCTCGGCACAAGCTTGCAACAACTTCCATCAAATGGTCAATTTCATTCCAGGTTGTAAGTCGTTCATCTGCAATATTGTCGTTCAAAATTAAACTTACATGCCGATTTTGTAAAATTGTAACTTCTTTGTGTAATGTACTATAGATTTCATCTTCATTTGTAACATCCTGTAAAATTGCATCCACATTTTGAGAATTTGAAGTATCGACACTAGGTCTAGTTTTTTCTGGTTGACACAACTCCAAAATCCTGTATAAATAACCAAGCAATGTGGCCAACGTGCATGCCAGACTATAATCATCGTTAGGTACAAGTGGACTATTAGAATCTAGTTGACATTTAATTGTGTTAATCGTAGCAATATCAGATCGCCTTGGTTCCATTTGTTGCATTTCACCGTTGGTACCCAACTTAGTTGCGTTATGTGCAATATCAGCTAACAATTGTGATCTTATCCAAGAGTCCCTGTTTTCGCTGCTTGAATCGTTTAATTTGGAATTGTTAGTCGAGGTTAGTGTATGACTGAAAGAATAACGTCTTCTCCAGGTATCACTTCTTGCTGTATTCGATGAATTTTGGATCGCCGATGTGGTAATGGAAGTTTGTTCTGAAACAATTTGTCGTAAAAGACTATCTAGTGCAAGAAGTCCCACGTTCTTAACTGCTGTTAAAGATTCAATTACATCCTATATAATTATAGATCAATTATGCAAATTTAATTAACTTGTATTATTTTTTAATAAGAGAATTAATAAACTTTACCTGGGAAACTAACGCATTATTTATTTCTTCTTTCCCGGAATTAAATTCAGAATGTTCTTCTGAGCCCTGAAATTCTTCATTTAACTCTTTTGATAATTCACTAACTTCCTCATTACTATTATTTCCTTCCCTAGGTGCACTGGCCGTTTGTGTCAGAGGTTGCGTTAAGCCCAAATCAACATCACTGAAATCTTCGTTTAATAACAAGTCAAGAATATGGTGATCACTATCTTCAAGTTGTAGAGGAGACAATGTTGGTGGCATAGTGCTGGTGTTGCCCTCACTTTCTTCCAAGAGATTTGTAGGACGACCTATATTTTCTGGCATAGATCTCTGTCCACATTAAACGTAAACGAAGGTAAGCACAATATGAAGTTTCTTCATTCTTGAATTTCGTCGGCACAACCAATTAAATAAAACATAGTAGTCAGAGGTTATACCCGTTTGGCCTTTGAACGTTTAGTTAACTCAGCAGTAGCCATTTTATTCGGAAAGAAGGAAGACGAAATCCTCAAGGGTAATGATTAAATGTTTATTATTAGTATTTGTGTAAGGTTCTTTATATTTGTCAAGGAACCAATAAAATAAAAATATTAAAAAAATCAAAAAATTTTTATTTTATATAAACAAACTATTTTAATATAAATGAAAAATTAAATAATTTTGCAAGTTTTTAATGTTGACTCAATGATAGCTCACAAAAATATAATAAATATATATTCTTCATTAATAATTTGTAAAAAAAACTGAATTTAAAAAACTTGAAAAAAATAAATAAATAAAAATAAATAAAATATTATTAAATATAATATTTAAAATTAATATATTTTTTTAATATTAAATTATTTCTTTATAAATTATTTTAAATTAATATACAAGTTACAATTTAATTAAATATTAATGGTTTATACAATTGTTACATAAAACTTCCATAAAAGGAAATTTGATTGACAATACAATTTTGAATTAAATATATTTCCAATTATTTATTATAATAAAAAAATCTTTTATATAGTTACAATTTTTTATAGTTATCAAAATTATAAAATTCTATTATAGTTTTACCTTATAACTATATAAAAGATTAACTATGTATATATATATGTATATTATACATGTGGTCATGCTGTTGATCTTTACCATATATGGTAATACAATTTCCAATTAATTTACTATGTTTTTAATAATAATATTTTTTTTTTTTTTAAAGTGGAATGTGCGCATGGCATATGATCTTTATTAATACATTTAATATTCAGACAGACATCAAGTGTCTCTACAAACTAACTGGAAGTTAGTTGATACATGAATATCCTTTATGTCTCTACAGTTAATCTACAGTTTAACACTGCCTAGTACATATATTACTATAAGACTAGCTACACTAACCACTTTTTTTACCTAACTATACGTTTAACATCAAGTAAATATGTTTACACGTCAGGTGAGAATTTCACAAGGAGAGGAATCCTACCACTAGTTTAAACCTGCCTAAACCTGCTGGTCCATTATTACAAAGAGCAGTGTGTATGAGATGTTAATTATAGAGATTAATCCCAGTTATTCCAATCACCTGTTATCACTGATCCTCAGAATATGCCACTAGTATAGTGCAACATTACCGTTTTCACCACTTGTGGAACTGGTGTCTTTGCTTGAATTCCGATTTAATCTTGTAGATCCTCACTAGACTCACTTGGCTTAATGATTTTTGTCTAGTCTTCTCACCACCTGTGGCTGATATCTTGCCCATCGGCCATATGATTAAGTTCCGTGAAACACCACTATTAGGATAGATCTATAAGCTTCAGATTGAAATAGATTAGCTTAGAATTAATCTCTTTATATTGTGTGATGGAGTCTGCCGTTGCCAGTTTGGGTTAGAATTTGTGGGCTTATTATCAAAGTTAGATCAGAAACCTTTTCTCATACAACTTTTCTTGCTTCGACCTGTTTTCAGCCTGCGATCGTCAGGAAGACCAAAGGTTCCATCTTCATGCAACCTAACTAAATTTGGAGATAGATTTGTCGGCTGATTGGATACGACATGAATTGGAAGCCGGTCAATCAATCATGAAAGTGATAAATTTTTTGTAATCAGGTGGGTTTGAACCTTAAACCTTTTTCTGGTAACCTATGAAGTATTATTACTATGCTATAGACCCATAAGTCTAATAATAATATGGTTTTTAAAAATGACCAAATTCAATTTCACTATATATATAATAATATAAATATTATTTATAATAAACTTTTTACTTTCTAAATTTTAAAGAGAAATTTAAAAAAAATGAAATTTAATATTAATTAATAAACTACTAAATAAATAAATCATAAATCATTTTTAACAAAAAATATTATTATTATTATTATAGAATTTTAAATTAAAAAAAATATTATAAAATAAATTAATATTTTTTATTTAAAAGAATTTATAATTACAAATTATATTTTAATAAAAAAAAATAACAAATCTTATTTAAAAATATTTAAGGAATAATTTAGATTAAATAATAAATATAAACCATAAAAAAAAAAAATAGTCAAATCAAATCTTAAAAAATATTAATATAACAAAAAGCAAAAGAAAAAAAAAACTATTAAATTCTATAATAAGCAATTAAACAAAATTATTATTATAATATCTTTATGTTTAATAATTAATAATAATATCTTATAATTATTCTTATAAATACTTTATAAATTAAAATTAAAAATAATAAAAAATAATTAAAAATAGAAAATAATTAAGATATTGTTACCATAAATTATAATAATAAATTATAAGCAATAGATTAAAATTCTTTAGAAAAGAAAAAAATAATAATAATTTTATTTATTTTTAAAATTATATTTAGAAATTAAAAATCCACAATAAATTTTTAATATATACTGTAAATAGTTTATATATAAAATTTTTATATTATTATATTTTCAATTTTAGAAATTAAATAAATAAAATAAATACTGTATTTGTTTAATTATAAAAAAAAATTATATAATATCAATTCTATTATATTAATAAAAATTAAAAAAATTTTGTTATAACTACTGTAAACCACTGCATACAATACCCTCCTTGAATAGTACCCTTCCTGATTTTTTTAATAGTATTTTTCTTTTTTTCCTTAAATAATTTTTCTGGTGGAATGATTAATACCCGGGGTATTGTATGCAGTGGTTTACGGTAGTATTTTATTATAGCTTCATTATAAACAGGTTCATTATACCCAGGTTTAATTGTATTTTTAAGACTTGTTTATTTTTTTTTAAATAAAATTTTTTATATTTTTGAAATAATTATAATTTTATTACTATTATTAATGCTAAAGTATAATAAATATACAAGATTTAATCAATATATAATATTTGTTCAAGTTATACTAATTAAATAAATATTCATAAAACAAGATAAGTGAAACTTTTATTATATTTTTTTTCCTGTTCTTTACATTTTTCTATAATATTTTTTTTTAAAAAAAATTGCAATGTAAAAAAATGTAAAAAGTACAAAACAATTATAGCCTACTACTTTTGGTAATATATAATATATTTTTTTGCTTTTTTGTAATTATGACAGTGGGAACTTTCTCCTTAACACTATAAGCAAATATCCATTTTATTGTTTTAATTTACACTTTAGTCTGATTAAAAATACAAGTACATCAATCCAATTCATTTAATTACACATCGATTATATGATAAAACCAATATATACGAACTTATTTATCACAATTTGGTATTAGTCTGCACATTATTTGTTGATTATATACAATTTAACGCATAATTGGTATTTTTCCTTGGGACCATAATCGTAAATTACGATTGTAACAATAATGAGGTTAAATCAATACTTCTCATTGAATATCAAAAAAAAAATCATATTACAAATTATTTTGATTAGTAATCTTCGCTAAAGCTTCATATATTATAATCATCAAACTTCACCCTCGATGATTCAAACCACTACTAGTAGCCCATCTATTACCAACGTTGTTACCAGTGTGATCCCATTCCACTCTCTGGCTACTATTCACAGGTGTCATATTATTATAAGAATGATCGTTAATCGGAGTGACAGCTGTAACAGCTGATGTTATAATCGGCGAATATCCTCCACTTGAAACTGGTGATATATTAGAATTTGACGACATCGATGTCATGGCCATAGAGGTGAGCATAACATTACTATTATTTGCTTGGTGGACGAAATATAGAAAAACTACGCTTGCCAATCCACTCACAAGAAATATCACGTCAAACCATCTATGGTAGAAACTAAATTCTATTGAGCCTAGTATATTCGAAATTATATTTCTGTATATAACAGGTAATGACATTCTCATCATCAATACTGAACTCAGGAAATACATTCCCATTATTTGCGCCAAAAAGAGGACAATGTTGTTCCTTGACACCGAATTTGAAACTGCTCTGAAAAACTGGAAAAAACGAGGATAAATTATTTTTTCCCTCAATAGTCAAACGTTCAAATTTTTAATATAAACACACTTACTTTAAGTAATTGAATTAACAATCCACGAATCGAAAAGAATATCATCAATCCAACAAAGAAGAAACTCAATTGTTGAGACCAAAAGTCGACGTTTATATCAATATTAATGTATCGTATTGCCAAAGTCAACCCATATGTTATTGGATCAGTTTTTCCTATCCTAAAGAAAATTATATTAATGGTTGCCTTATAATATATAAATACATATATATATATAAGGAAACAACGTGTTGAATATAATTTCTCTGAAAAATGCCTCATAAATGATTTGATAATTGATTAAGACTGAATCTCACCATAAAAATCTTGTAAACACAATAAACTGAGAATATATAGCCCATGAAGTTGAAATATTTTCCTTGCCAAGTTTTCGAATGCTGAAGACGATCCTAACCATTCGTTAAAGTATCGAGATCCTATTAAAACATGAAATTACATCATATTATAATTTAACCTAATATAGATATGTTACCCTTTCTTGATATAAATCTTCTATATCCAAAAATAATTGTCGACCAAGATTTTCGAGACTAGAAATTTCTTGTCTCAGCATTCCAACATCTTTATTTGTGGAAAGAAATCGTAGAAAGATTAATAAAAATAATCAAAACATTGTTCGGTCATCATTATGCTTACTCTCACTGCCCATCCCCATGCCGTTCGTTACTGTGTTGAACATCTTTCGTACAAATCCGCCAACTCTTGAACTATGCTGTCTTCCATATCAAAATAAATTACACATCAAAGTCATCAATTTTAGTATCAAAAGCTGAATTGAACAAATAATCACCTCTGCTGCGCTCCTTTGTCGTATTAATATACGTCTCTTCTTGCTCATTATTATATCCAACGTTTGAATGTACTTCTTTTCGGCAGCTTGTATATCCGTATCTGTAACTTGTCTGCAGTATAGGACCTTGAAATGGTTAATAAAAATGATGTATTTATTTAAAATTGGGCATAAATACCTCGAGACAGATGTATTCGATTAAGAACGAACCTCAAGAAGAAAAACAATGTCGCGTATGGACTGTTCACCGCACCGAACCCTGACAATATTGCCATAATGGTAACACCTATTACACCCACACGGCTCATTCCAAATTGAATAAACATATCGCCTTATTTGATAAAGAGTAATCTATCAGATATTACGAAGACCACTTCAAAAATTATTATCATGGTTCTAACATACTTTTTTCTGTAGAAATTATAGTCTTTTCAATCGGAAAAAAATCACCAACTTTCCAGAACAAGTAAAAATAGATGATCCAACATGCGACCGAAATAATTATGGTGTATCGCAACCCTAGCCCTTCATTCGCGTGAAAATGTATTAAGCAATGTAAGTAACATTCATAGTATAGGTATAAAATCACTTTAATAACAATACTGACTTTCTTGCTTGTTTGTAATTAAAAGATATATTTGATAAAATGGTATAAGCATTATCACAAGAAATAACAATAAGTATAAAGTAATCTTCCAACAAAGCCATCTTGAACTATAGAAATATAAATTAATTTATTTTCTTCGTAAAACATTAAAGTTTAGAAAAACATTACTCTTTATGCATAACGTCAACTATCTCAAATATTATCAACTCAAATAACGCGCAGCTAGCGCTAAACGTGAGTGAAAATATTGCTTGAACGACCTGAACGTCATGTCGGTCAGTCGAGGACTCATAATCTTTAAATAATTTCTTAACCAGAAATACCCAACCGAAAGCGAAGAAGAATATCTGAGAACCAAGTTGAAGAAGTCCATCGTATATTAATGTGAATGTGGACATTATTAATGTGTAAAATAGAAAGAAAGTGAGTCTTATAATTATATATCACGTGTCATTATGACTATATACAGTACTTGATTAAATTAAATTTTACAAGTTCTAATCTATTAATTATATTCGATAAAAAAATAGTTATGGCAAAATTCAAGTTTTTATTTAAATTAAAAAAAAATTCTTTTCCACTTTTTCTTTTTAGGGAATTTTTTTCTTTTTTTTTTTAAAGTAGGTAAATACCATTACTTTATTATATCATAAAAATTTTAATATTTTATATAAAGAAAGTGACAACATCTCTCATATAACCAATTGATTAGTAAGTTTAATATTAGCTTGCTTATGGTAAACTATCTAAGTATAAATATATATATATATTAAAGTCAATATGTAACATATAAATATTTATTCAGATTTATATTATATAAAAAAATTATAAGAAATAAAAAATTGAAAAAAAAAATAATATAATGACTTAAACAAATATAAAAAAATTAATTATGAAGTTAAAAATACTTCAAATAAAATTATTAGGTATATTATATTAATAGTTTTATTTAATTAAAGTATAGTAATTATATTTTTAAAAATAATCAGGTTATTGTTCAAAATATATATGTGACATAAATTATTTGTTATTGACTTAATTTTCAAAATTCTCAAAAATAATTATATTATTATTATTATTTTTTTTTTTTAATTTCGCAATCAGGTTGATATCATTTATTTATTAAATCATAGAGAACCATTACATACATGAAAATATATGCAAAGTACAAATTTCCCCAACCCAACTTACACGTCTTTAGCCAAAGTCTTTAGATACAATTTATGGGGGTAATATATTGTTCCCCTAAAGGATGGAATTAAGATCCCGAATTTTCGATAGGATCAACAGCTGCAGATCACCTCTATAGTCACGACCATAAATCCAAATTGTGTCACCCCCCTCTTATAGAAACTACGCAAGGAGAAAAAGGAATAAAAAAGAAATTTTTTTAACAAAAAGAAAAGAAAAAAAAAACTATTATCTATTCTAACTATCATTGAAAAGGTTATTTAAGTGAACTTAAAACCCAAGTCCCTTATAGATTTCCACTTCTTACTACCTGTGACCAGTTAAACTGTTTAATTTCCAATGGAGTAGTCGATGTCCAAGAACATTTAAGGGCACTTCCAGAAAAGTATTCTTGAAACTTTACGCTTGAAGACTTCTAATCAAAAAGGATGTTGGTTTTCTATTGTTGATTTCTTTCCCAAGCTATGTCTTCTAGAATTATAACTTCACTCAACCAGTGGATAGTTTCAATATCCCTTTCTTCAACCATTTCTGGGATAGATATCGGTACATCAATTTGTTATCAGATTAGGATAGGACCTAGACCTTGTTGCTACTTCCTGTTCTCAAGAAAGAATAGGAAAGAAAAAAAAAAATAAAAGGATGAGAACAAAAAGAGGTCACTCCTCTTCTTCTCACAACTTCAACTTGAAACCATCCAACTCTTTCAGAAACCAATTACATCATCAGTTTAATGTTATATGACTGGGAACATATAAAGAGTACGTGTCTTGTTTACTTTTTCTGTAGCTGACGTGATTAATCAATCTGTGACCTTGACTAATCATCTTTCAGGAAATCCATTGTAACCAAAAATTCAGGATCAAACTGAGGTAGGCAAAATTCCCCAAAAAAATCAGAAAAAAGGAAGCATGCTTGAGAAAAAAAAAGTGGAAAGCCAAAGAGATGATGAAAAAACTGAAGACTTTTTTATTCTTGTTTTTCTAAATTCTTGAACCTTTTGGGAATCTTTGAAGAGTATTTTTTCTTGTCAGTTTTTTTCCTATAAAGGTGTTCTTGC
>CAJVPV010003917.1:0-10633 GCA_910591835.1 Acaulospora morrowiae | reverse complement strand
TTTCACAATTTCATGAGTCAATCACGTGGTCACGTGATCTCCGACGTCCATTTCCTTGAATTATGACGTTATTCCTTTCTATAATTAATATTTTCAATAATATTTTCATAAAATAATAATAATAAAATATTGTTAAAAAAAGATAAAATAATAATATAAAAATAATATAATATTATCGAATTTAATTATTCGATAACAATACCAAAGAAGTGGAAACACTCACGAATATATCCAATTTCCAAAATAGATAACTGGCAAGACCAAATGGACAAATTAAGACCAATAGCATTAATAAAAACAGGAAGAAGAATTTTCTTCAAAATAATCACAAAAAGAATGAATACAGTAATAACAACAAACGGAAAATAATTGGGCAGATACAACAGGAGGAACAACAACCAAGCTGAGAATAATCCTATAGAATATAATAGAGGATGTACAAATAAATAAAAAAGAAATGTGGATTTTGTTCCAAGACACCAAGAAAGCTTTCGATTCAGTTGGAAAAAAAGCTCTAGAAATAATGTTAGAAAGAATTGGAATTCCATCAAAGTTGGCAAAGATAATTTTGGAAATAAAAGAGAACAGATCGACAGATGTAATCACAAAATACAGAATAACACAAGAATATAGAATCAAAGATGGATTGAATCAAGGAGATCCAATGTCACCATTGTTGTGAAAAATTTTTTATGATCTGCTGATTAGTAAAATAAACAAAATGAAATATGACTACAATATGAGTAGTAAATGAACAAGCAATTTTGACACAAACATGATTAAAGAAAAAGAAATTATCCTAGGAAGTATAGTCTATATGGATGATACAACTTGGGTGGTGAAAGGAAAAAAGGAAATGGAAAGAATATTACAAATAGCAGAGGAGTTTTACTATATAAATGATATAGAAGTAAATGCAGAAAAATCCAAACTGATAGTACTTAATATAAAAAGAAGAGAACCAAAGATAGATCTAATGGGCAAACAAATCATAGCAAGTAAAGAAGAAAAAGCAAAAAGATTCCTAGGATCATGGGTACAAAGGATACCAGGCAAGCCCATACAAGAGAGGAAGATGAATCAAATAATAATACATAACTTTAATACAATAAGAAGAAAAAGAATATCAATGGAAATAGTTAAGTATTTAATAAATAGTGTAATCCTACCAGTAATCAAATACTTAGCAACAGACACCTATATATAAAAGAAAGCATGATAGCAAAATGACAAAGATCAGTAGATGGGATGTATAAGCGAAAGAACAGTCTAGCGAGTAGCTTTCCAAGCAGTACTTTAAGGAGTCAAATATTAAGCAATATTAAGAGCATCAAAGAGAGAATAACATTAATGAGACTAAATTGCCTAAAAATAATAATAGAGGACAAGGAAATATTAGGAAAAATAGGAGAGATTAGGTTTTCACAGCTCCAAGAAAAAGCATGGTCGGCAAAAAAAGTCATGCAAAACAAGCAAGAACTAAAAAAAGAAAGGAAGAAATGCATATTGGCAAATATGATATACAAGTACTGAAGTCAAGGCTTCAATATAGAAACAAAAAGATGGGATAAAATAATGGAAAACAAGGGGGAAACATTACAATAGAAAAGATATTAGACAAACCAACCTATAGAGAACAAAAGGAAAATATGAGAAAATGAAAGGTGTTGTATATGAAGCAACTAATAAAAAACAGCAAGTTAGAATTGTTGACATGGGAAAAAATTAATCCAAGATATGGCAATAAAAGGAAAAAGCCCAGATAGTACAGTATAATGAAAGAAAATTGGAATGAGATCCATAAAAAAATAACAAAAAAAGTAAATCAAAAAAACCAATAGAAACATATAGCAATATCCAAAGAAAACAAAGAGATACAGATAAAAAAAATAAGATGGTTTGCATTCAGAAATAGGAAACAAGTAATAGTAAGCAAGAAGAAAAGAAAAATCAATGAGAAGAAAGCAAGGATCCTACATTATAAAAAACAAGAAAAACATCAAGAATTAAAAAAATGTGAAGGATATGAATTAAATGAATACAGCAGGGAAAAAACTTGCCAATTCGACAATAAAATAGCAGAAACATGATATCCGGTAATCAGGAAAGTTAAAATAGAAGAAAAGGATAAAATACAGTATATCAGAATACAAATACAAGAAGCTAAAGAAGAACTATTGTCAAGAGAAATCACAGAAAACAAAAAGAAAAGAAAGAAAGAGGAAGAGTGCAAGAATAAGAAAATATATACAGATATAGCATGGGACAAGAGATACAAGAAGGGTACAGGAGTATGGAGGTATTTTGAGAATGGGAAAGAAATTAACAAAGATATATGGGAGAACATAACACAAAGTACAATGCAAGCAGAGTTGGAGACAATAATAGCAGGCATCAAGCAAATTAATACAAAAGGAGAAATAAGAATAATAACAGATCTAAAATTAACAAAACAGTATATAAATGGAAGTGAAAAGATAAAAAAAGAATTACAAAGGCATAATAAGGAAGAAGCAGTATTGGCCAAGTTAAGTGCAACAATAAGAGAAAAAGAAGAGGTTAAGTTGGTAGCAGAATGGATAAGTGAAGAAAAACAAGACCAAATCTTTGAAGAAGTGGATAGCGAAACAAAAGAGCAACAGAAGAAGTCGAATATTACAAAAGAGAAAGCAGTAACTAATAAGGACAGAGGTATAATATAGGGGAAAGAAATGCAAAACAGGGGCTGGAAAAAGATATGGAAAATCAATAACAAAATCAAAAACATCACGGCATGGCTAAAATTAGAAAGAAACAAGCAGATACAAAGTACTCTAACTAGACAGCAAATTAATTGGGAAACAACATGGGAAAGATATAAAGAAGCACTACGAAACAGCAAAGAAGAAAGAAGTAGTATCAAATGGCTAGAAAAGAAGATCAATAGTGAACTGTTGACATTAAAGAAAAAAAAGACAAGAGACCAAGAAGGATATAATAAATATGAAAAATGTATAAGATGTGGGAAAAAGAAAGAAGACCAGATACATGTTTGAAAATGCAAACTAGTGAAACAACAAATAGCAAGTTTGAAGCAGAGAATTATAGAAATAATGAAATATTATATCGATGATAAATTAATAACAGAAAAGAAAAACAAGAGACAAGAGAAAATTCAACAAGCGATAGAAGAAGAAAACACAAAGATCAGTTGGACATGGATAATACAAGGGATGATACCAAAGCGATGGACAAGAATTTTGAAAAAAAGAAATAAACAAGAAGCAGAGGAAGCAATAAAGAAAATAAATAAAACAATAGAACAAGAAGCGAAAAAAATCTGGAAAAAAAGAAATCAAGTGATTGGGAAGTGGAAAAAGGTAAATGAAATAGAAAAAAAAGAAAAAAAGAAAAAAGAAAGAAACCATAAAAAGAATAGGGAAAATAGGAAATATGCAAAAAGAAGAACAGAGAGTAATAAATATAAATAAGGAAAAAGAAAATTATAAATATATAACAGAATGGTTAAATAAAAAACAAAAAGGAGAATTTAAAATCGAACAAATAGAGCTAAGGTAGGCTTGGTTAGCAAGCATAGTAACAGGCTACACCCAGATGGTCTATAGTACCTGTGGTGGATTTTAGTTAATATAAAATAATAATATAGCTTAAACTTTATATATATAATTTGTATATAAAAAACCATCTATATTAATAAACTAGAGTAAAATCTCACTTTAGCCGTAAAAAAAAAAAAAAAAAAAAAAAGATAAATTATTGATGATCACCATAAACTTTCCTTAAAACTATTACACTTGACCAATTCAATTTTTTCTTTCCATCATTTTAAGAGCTAAATGATTTCTTTTGAATTTGATATCTTGAAGCTGAAGTATTTAAGAATCCATTTCTTTATGATTTTTTCTTATAACACTGATTACATTTCTTCTTTTTTCATCCTTATCTTTTTATATGTTAGTAGGTGATCTAATGTTTCTTCTTTTACCTTATAGAATATACATTTCATATCCATTATAACTGTGAGGATCGGTCGAAGTCCTCTCTAATAATTAGTTTTGTTAAGGCTGAGGTGTAATAATTTGGTCCGAGTATCCTTCTCTTTCTCTAAAAATAAACTCAATTTCATCTATTAGCATACACATTCGTCTACTCAAACTATACCAAAGTTTCTGTTGTAGCAATGAACATTCACACTATCAACTACTTTGAAACTCTTTCAAATTCCTTTATGATTACAGTTTCACCTTCAAATGTCACACATTTGCATAGTAGTTGGAACAAATAGTTGTTAAACAATTAGAGGTTTAGCAATTAGATGATTAGCAATTATTGTTCTGTTTATTTAGACTTTTTCTCTTGCTTTATATATATACTAGTTACAAAAAATTATATCAAATATATCAATTATCTAAACTATTACTGATATATTTAATTTCTCAATTATATTAACTATCTGAAATAAAATAAAGAAATCAAAGAAAAAAAATAAATTACAGATATCTCATTTTTCTTAGATTTGTCATTTTTGGGATCATCATTGCATATACTCATGTGACCATGCAATTTTTCTTTCATATAACTTGTTTTTTTATACTTTGAGAAATTGTCTAGAATGGAAAGCTCATTATGTATTAATTTGATCTTGAATGTTTTATTTTTTATTTGCTTAAATAAGGTGCTTAATATATCTTCTCCTTTGCAATGCTTCCAAAATCTTTTTAATCGATTTCTTCTAAATTTTGGATCTTCTCCTTCCATCTGGCTTGAATTCTGTTCTGATTGGCCCATTGTATTAGGATTTTCTTTTATGCAACTCTTTAATGAATAGTCTTATCAAAGTATCTATTGGAATATTATTTCAGAAGGGAGTTGAGATTGGCAGGATTTTTGACAGTTCTATCCAATGGATTTCCTGCTCTTTCCTAGCTAATTTGGTAAGTTGATCAACTTGATTATTGGCTATATCTTGATTAGGTATTTTAATCTTAATTAATTTAACTTGAATTTCTTTTCTGGTTATTGTGTCAAACATGTGCAACCAAATTTGCCAATTGGGAATCTTTATTCTTTTGTGAATTGTATTCTTCGAGTGTGAAGTTTTCAGTTTCTAATATATACTGATACAATTGACATTATCTATTCGAATTTTCATCTTGCTTTTGTTTGATACTGTTAGAATCGCCAGGAGGATTGCTACTAATTCTGCTCTTGCTGGTAAGAACCAGTTGTCTACTTTGATTTAAAAGTTTCTTCCTGGATTGGATCCCTTGGTTTGTAACTAGGCAATATCCATTTTAATCATTTGATCTTGTGTTTTTCCTACTGAACTAACTGTATAAAATTGATACATACTTTTGTATTGACTGTTTTTGTTAAGCTTGTACTCTTTATATATATTTTGGTTCAGATTAGTTGTTTCAATGTTTTTTTAAATAATTTGTAACCCATAGTTGATTATATCTATTCCTGTAAATTTGGACATATATGATTCTGAATTAGCTATAAACTTGAATTTTGATCTGACCAAGCTTTCAAGTATATAGATCTTTGTAAGAATATAAGGCTTCTTGTTTCTTTTTTATTTTGTGATATTATTTAATCAATTAAATGAAAGTTTGGACTTGTTTCTATGCAAGCTTGATAAATTTGGATTGATTTGAGTAAGTTTTGTTGCTCTTGTACTTGTATTGGTAGTTTGGTAAAACTCAATTTCTTGAGTAGCGGAGTTGTTTGTTTCCTTGAATCTATATTAAACAATTTTATTATTTTCTTTTTAATGTACTTGCCATTCCCATTTTCTTGTATTCTGTTGTCGAACTGGAGAAAAGATGTTTCTTTCTTGTTTTATTCATTCTTTGTCTTGTCAGTTTGAATTAAGAACTCCAAACTTATTGATTATCAATTCCTGGATTTTGCTATATTAATGAGGTTTTGGTCCTTTACTTTGGTTATAACTGAACTGAATAAACTTTCAGCTTAGGAGAGTATCTATTTTTTTCTCTATAAGTTGATCAATATACATAATATTATACTTTCTTATGGATTTGATGGCCTGATTGTATATTGTCTAGTCATTAAGCAATGTTTTGATCAAAAAAGTATCTTCTTTCTATTAAAAAATATCTTTCTATTAAAAGTCTATATATGTTATTCCTATCCTGTTTGCTGCTTTGAAAATAGCTGCTACTAGATTTGTTCTTGACTGTTTTTGTATTGTTTTTTTCACCAGTATATTTGTAGGTTTCCATTGCTAAATTTGGATTTTTTGAGACAGATGATTACTGATATACTGAAATGTCCTATACTATTAAGCAGACTGGTAAAATTGAAGATCTGATTTTCTAATTGAATTTCATTAACACTTTTTAGTCTGTACAGTGCTTGTGATATATAATTGAATTAGGAATTGTTTTGATTATATTGGCTGTATGCTTTAGTATTGTTCGAAGTTAAGCTGTAAGGATATATACTATACATGTGATATAAATTATTTTGCTATTAACTCAATTGCCAAAATCCTCAAAAATAATTGCATTTGACTTAATTATTTTATATGTTTTAATAGTGACTCAATTAATTGTATCAAATAATTGTATCAATTGCATCAAGGATCTACCAATTTCTATCACATGTATAGTATGTACTATATTGGAGTTGAAAAGACAATGTTGTGCTTTATATTCTATACATGGAATTAAAATCCTATTTAGTATGTATTCCATATGACTGTCTGTAATTCTCTTCCTTTTGAGAATGGACAATACCAATTGGATCTCTTATTGGATTCTAGTTATTGTATTTTTGGTATAACACTTGTTATTTAACCAGATGCCTAGAAATCGTGAGTGATGTTTTCGGTTCAATTCTATAACTTCTTTTTAATCAATCCCATATATACTTTGTTGGGTTTCTTACTCTTATTGTTGATTGTTATCAGAACAGATTTTTTGCTGTTAATTTGAAAATCGTTGGCTGTATAGAATTGTGTTATTCTTTTTAGGATTCGATTAATATCTTGTTTAAACCAGGCGATCTATATGGTATCATCTATATATGCTAGAGTGGCTTATCTTATAGTTAGGTTTCTAATATTTTTCTTATCATTAAGTAGTTTACTTAGATCTATTTGTTATTTACAATTCATACTGTATCATGGCTTCTTATTTTCTTGGATTTCATATAAAAGGGAGTTATAGAAGATTCTTCAGAAAAGTGGAGAAATTGTTTTACTTTAATCGATGTCATTACTGATTATAACTTCTTTTGTAAGACCTATATCTATGATTACTTTGATTGTTCTATTTATAAATGGTTCTAGTATTAATTTAATGATTTTTAATGAAATCTTTATTTTTCTTAGAGCTTTTTTCAACATTGTTAGGCTGACTGTATTAGCAAAATCCAGAGTTTTTTCTTTTTTTTTCAGGTATCTTTGCAAATATTGTTTAAAAGGTAAATAGGCTCTAAGATACTTTTTTCTGTCAGGCCTGCAAAGTTGGATTCTTTTAAAATTCTTGTTTTTACAAACTGTTGCCAAGCAGTTGTTGAATATTTTGATAAAACACTTTCTTGTAGCTTCAAGAAATACTATTGGTTTTGTATTGTTCAAGTCTCCTTGCTATTCTTTTTCTTTGGATATTGAATATAAGAAACTGTTTTTCCAGGTAAATGGTATTATATCATGCTTTAAGAACAAATTATAAAAGTTATACAATATTACTGTTGCCTTGGGATTCAGGTTTCTAAGCATTTTATATTTGATTTTGGTTGGACCTGCAGCCTTATTGTTAGACAATTCTTGTAGTACTTCTTTTAATTTATTCAATTTAATTTTTTTTTCTAGCTTGTTATATCAGGTGTCTTAAATTTCTGACTTAGGCTCATATTGTTTCTTCCATTGCTTATCAAAAAATTCAAAGTTACTGTTTTGTTTCCTAAATACTTTTTAATAAAAGAGTTTAGTCTATTGTAGAATTTCTTTCTCTTCTATTGTTAAGTACTCTCTTCCTAGATTATCTGTAGTCTTAATTCTATCAATTGTTATTTTGTTCCTAAAGTTATCTATTAATATTTGAATGATTTGTCTTTGATTGTTTTTGAAATTAAGACATCTGGATTCAATAGCTTTACTGATTTCTTGATTAATTCATTTTCTTTCTTCTTTGATATATATCTTTTTAATTACTTGCTTAAGTTCCTGGATATAATTCTTTATCTGATCTAAATAGATGATATTTGTTTTAGAATTTTGATAAAATATCTTAATTGATATTTGTAGTTCTGATCCTGCTATCAAATTGATTTGGTTTGTTAGATTTTTGATTTGTTGTAATATTTCTGTTGATGTAGAACCCATAAGCTATTCTTTTTGCTACTTATATATTTTATATAACTGCTTGTGAATATTGAGCAATGGATTTTTTTTTTCTGTCTTTTATATTATTTTTGTTTCTATAGATACCCCTTGACATTATTTTAGTTGTATATAACTTGTTAAAGGTTGTAGAAATAATAATTCTATTGAATAGATTTCATATATCTTAGATTTGATTGGTTTGAACAGTATCTATAATTTTTGTTTGTTAAGTTTTATTGTGTTTTCTTGCTTTCTATACTTAAGAATCTTTTTTTCGATCTTGTCTTTGAATTTTTCCCATTATTATTTGGTGATATTACTTAAGTTGATTATTTGTTTTTGAATTTTATTAAACTTGAAGGACCATATTTGGGTGATAATATCACTGAAGGTTTTTTAAAAAGTCTTAACAAATATAATCTTTTAAATAAAGTAAGTTATATTTTATATTCAAATAAACAAATATATATATATATATATTTATTTATTTATCACCTAATCAGACCATATACTCAATTTATTAGTTTCAATTCTGTGATTAAGTTACTATAGTATGGATTATACATGTGGTAAAATTGAATTCAACTATTTTTCAAAAACCTATTATAATAGAATTACTAAATAACATATAGTAAATAATTGAAATTTGTATTTAATTCAGAATCGTATTGTCGATCAAATTTCCTTTTATGGTAATACAACAACATGTATGGTATGGATATTACAAGATATATATAGTATTGTTTATATATATATTACCGGTTAAACTTATTGTGAATATAACATATCCGTTAGCAACCAATAGTCTCTAGATATGATTAAGGAAGATAAATAAGTTGCTTAATTAAAGGAAAACATTTCTTGTTATTCTAAAATCTCAAAGCCAGCCCTTTATCAGAACTGTTACCCTGACTTAACCTTTGTGGTCCTAAGGTGAAAAAAATTTTTTATTTTTTGAGAAGAAAAAGGAGGAAGATAAAAGGGGAAGGAGAAGAGTTTGCACTGATAAAATAAAAACCTATTAACACCAATTACCAGTCTAATAAGAGCCTTTTTTGATCTTAAAGAGAAAAGAAATTAGCATAAGAGGGGAAAAAGGAGACTTCAAACCACTTCTTATCAAGAGAACACCTCAACACCTTGCTTTTTCACCTTATCCAATGACATCATTAGTTATACTGTAATACAATATAGGTCACATGTAGGTACATATCTTGTTTACATTTCTTTTATGTATTAATCAACCAGTCCAAGATTTCAACCAATTACTAAATGGTGATTCTGGTGTAACAAAAAATTCAAGGTCAAACTGAGGTAGACAAAATTCACCAGAAAACCAAGAAAAATTGAACATGCTTGAAAGTACCATCACAGACATGTATGAATAATAAAAAAAGTTTATACACCTGAATAGATGAACTCATATCAGCTTATTCACCTGCTTAAACTAAAGGAGTTTACTTATAGTGGACTCAAGATTCTTATATTACTTGGGGATGCATTTATTAGACAGTCCAACTAGTTTATCCACCTGCCCCAAGCAAAGGTCTTATAATGGACCCAAGATTCTTATGGGTTTTGAAAAATACATTTGCTAGTGGTTTACTTTCTGGAGTTCCGGACCTAAGAAGAATATAGTGAAGGATATTTTTCAACAGGTTTTTTCTTCCTAGTAAGGTTTTCTTGCTGTTGACCAAATGGGTAAAGTTTTGTTTATTTTGTCATTGAAATACACAAAGTTTTTCAAAAAAGGAAAAGTAAATAAGTAGGAGAGGTATCAGCCTTTAGAGAGTAATGTTTTTAAGAAAAGTATATAAACTTTATTATCAAAAATAAAGAAATATTTTTGAGAACATCTGTTTTTTGGATTGGCAAGGAGATCAGTAGAAAGAGTAATTCAAATAAACAAATATATTTACTTATTAAATTTTTTAAATAGATTTCTAGTATAACAATTAACAATACAAGCAATAATATAACATTTCTTAAAGTGATTAAAAAAACATTAAAAAAAAATGATATTGAATTTAATGCCAATAATGAATATATACAATATTTTACATATGTTATTAATTTGACAGTTCAAAAAATATTACAAATATTAAATGCCGAAAATAATATTATTCAAAATAATAGCAATATATTATAAAATGATAGCAATATATTATAAAACAATACAAATATAATTGCTGATCTTTTGTTTAAAGTAAGTTTAATATTGTTTTTATTTAAATAACTATAAAAATTATAATTATTAATAAATTAATTTATTTTTAG
>CAJVPV010003916.1:0-10633 GCA_910591835.1 Acaulospora morrowiae | reverse complement strand
TGATATACACTTTATACCTGATATACAAATTATACTTTCTATATTTTCTCTATATTTTCTTTACTATCTTTTTCCACGCTAACAGTACATTAAGTGTATCAAAAGTAGTAATAGTTAGCATCGTAGATAGGTTAGTATTAATTTACAGATTTATTTTGTAAAGATGTTTAATGTAACTCGGATATCAATTTATATATCAATAAAGTCTTATATCTGATGTCTTTTTATAATAATAATAAAAAAAAAAAAAAAGTAACAAACCAATTAATTGTATCTGATAAGTAGTCAAATTGTTATGTGGTCTTACTAGCAAAATATACTCCTTAGCAGATACTATTATCTAAACCAAAATGGCTTTTGAAAGCCTTTCTCTATTTTATAATTTTATTTGAAAACCAAGGTACAATATAGCAAATATATTTTCCATTACTAAAATTAAATAAAATTCTAATCTCTGTCAGTTAAAAAAATAATAATAAATAGTAAAAATAATATTAATAATATCAATTCAAAAAATTTAAATCAAAAAATATCTGAATTCATAATAGTAGTTACAATTTTATCTTATATTATAAAAATTTAATAATCAAATTTAATAATCTTATTAGTAATCCTAAATAGATATTTATAATTGCTCAGTACTATCTCAAATGTATAATATTTTAATATTTATTTTTCTTATTGCTAAAATAATTTATATAGGCAAGCCAACATTAAACTTATTAATTTAACTAGTTATATAAGAGATATTGTTACTTTTTCCATATATAAATTTCAAACAATTTTATAATTAATAAAGTAATAATGTTTATCTATTTTAAAAAAATATATACTGTATATATTGTATAACCTTTTTATTTACTTATTATATTTTATTATTAAACATTTGCTTTATTATATGCTTCTAATATATTATACTTATAGAATTACTATATCAGTTATAACTTTTTTAAAACTCTTGATTCATTGATTATTTGTATTATTATTTAATAGCTTAAATTAAATTTACATATTTTTTTTAAGTAAAAAACACATATTATTGTTATATAGTATAAGACAAATTCAAGTAACAGATTTACTGAATTTTTATATTAATAATATATTAATATATTTAAAATTACTAATTAAAAATAATAATAAAAAAAAACTCTTTCCCATAAACCACCAAATTCTTAAAAATTATCTTTTTTGGTAATTTTAAGAACACTTGTCAAAAATCATCTTTGTTCTTAAAAACACAAAGAACTATAAACAATAAAGAACTATAATCAAAATACAGTTATCCAGAAAGATGAATCTACTCTGTGAATCACATTACTAATAATTTTTGTTAGGCACCTTTTTTCTTTTCAATAGACAAAATTACATCAGAGAAAAGAAAAACACAAGCATTACAATTCACAGTAAGCTCAAAGAAAAGTTAGCATCAACCCTCCTAGCTTCTAGCCAGTCATGTACAAGATTCTGCACCTCTCTAGATACTAGAAGGATTTTTGCTAAGCAGATTTCATCCAATAAATCAGGCAATCTCGACACCAAACAAAAAACAAGTGAACATCAGACTTTCCTTAGGGAATCCAGATCAAAGGATCCAAATAAACAAACAATAATACATTAGTCAATATCAATTATCTATAGTTATGTGACAAAATTTTAATTGAGGGAAAAAAAAAACCAGAATTAGCTTACCCCTAGCAAGTGATCGACACATTAGAAAACATATAAAACAAAAATCAAATAACAAAAGTAAACAAGATCTACATGTTAACCAAAACCAAAATAAGTTTAAGTAAACAACACCAACACATCAATAAAGTAAATGTGACAGTAAAACAAACACGTCTTATAGCTAACATGTCAACAAAAATGATATGTTAATACCACAACCACGTGTTCATAAACACAAGTGATAACAACAACAAACATGTTACTACAAGAACACATTAACAGTAGACATATCAATAATTTATTCTATTCAATTAACTATAACCAATCAAAATCCAAAACCAAGCCCAACTATTAGTAATAATTTCTACTTTTCATCATCCACAATATTCCATGCAAACAATAATAACAATACTATTCTCTTAAACATTATTCTTATAAACAGAATCTGTCACCATGTATCCATAATATATCAAAATGAAAACAAAGAAGTTATTCTTACAGAACCATCCAGAATAATAGCAACTCCCTTATTTAACAACTAGTCCACTAAGTGGCTCATTCCTACTACCAATACCTCTAGACCTGATTCTACAAACTTAAGTGTGTTCCAAATCGAGTTTGCAATCTCTGAAGATCAAAAAAAATCTTTTGACACAAGTTTCAGTCCTTACAGAAAAGCCTTCACAACTTATCGACGAATTCCTAAACTTTCACAACTCACTTTAGAGGATCTTTGCAAGTGAAAGTCAACTGAGAAATGAAGTCTTTCAGAAAGTAATAAGCAAAGGATGGAATTATTCAAAACATGTGCCATGGAACATGATTCAAATTAATAGAAATACAAAGAAAAAGGAAAGCACATTTATTCTTACAATATCATACCAATTAGAAAAAGAAAACCAGCCACCATTTTCACAAACTTCTTTTTCCAACAAAACCATTTTACCAGCAGAATTACACAACAGGACTCCAAGTCAGACAAATATCAATATAACTACCAATTAAATATCTCAATCAACCATAAAAACCAGCCAATCAGAATCCAGATACCACTCAATAAATCGTTAATCAAATCTATCAAACTTGCCAACCAATCAGCTACAGCCAATTGTGCAGAATCTATATAAGGAGGATCAGTCAATGTCTATTGACTTAGACTTTCCTATATCAGAAAACATAGATATGGGCAACGTTGTAAGCACTTACACTTATCAAGAAATTAAAAAAGAAAACATTTCCAGTACAAATTCTAAGAATTCCAATAGTTGTCAAAGGAAAGAAAAGACTCCTGACAACTATTTCTCAGATATCTCAACCATTTCTCACTCAACTAATGTTCCTAATCAATATAATAATCCTATTCTCAATACCTTACACTCCTCTTCATCCATACTTCCCAACCCTTGACCTTTAAAACAGCAATGAAAACTAGAGAACCCATCAAGCAAAAACTCTAACAAGGAAAAGCTTGAAACAGCATATAAAAGACTCTGGTCATATAAGAAAGACCTAATAATAAAATACTCCGGAATAGAGGATTATGATATATTGATCAATACCAAGCTTAAAGAAAATGATCAATATATTCCTAACAAACTTATTACAGAACATCATCACATTATTAGCTGGGCATCCAAATTTAACACTATTAAAGATAATTCAGCAGAGCTAATTAATCTTCTACTAGATATTAATCAACAACACAAAGACGAAGTTAGACAAAAACCCTATCTAGTCATTTTTATTAAAATAGAAGCAAGAGACAGAAGATTTTTCAACTTTAACAAAACCAACGAACTCAAAGAAGATCATCAGAAAGAATATGTAAAACTGGATAGTCAGTTCCAGAGAATCTATAAAACAAAATACAAAGTTACTGAACTCAATAGAGAAGTCCACTCCAAGATCAAGCTTCTTTTAAGCTCCAGCCTTTTCATTGCTTATTTGAGATATATCAATATTTTCGATCTCAATCCACATCTCTTAACACAAATCATGGAGTATGGTTGTAACTTTTTCTGCTATCCTAAAGAAAGCAACAAACTAGACTATCATGATCTACTTCAAAGAAGCAGGAAAATATTTTAGAACAACCTTCCAGAACTCCCCTCATCACCTGACTTAATTCCTGCACAAATAAAAGTTAAAATCCCTCACTGGATTTTTATTCTTGACAGAAGCATCACAGCAAATATTGCAGGCTCTCTTCACTCCTTCTACAGGTTTAATCTCCTGCCAAATTCATATTTCATCTTACTCCCAGACCTTCCCAACCACTCTCAAGACCTACTCAAAGAAGTTGCATACCTATTTCCAGTCAAAAGAAGAAAAGACCTATGAAATTTGAGAAACATGATCAGAAAACTTAAGAGATTCTTTATTGTTTCTTCCAAAGTCCCCTTATCTTATTTTGACCTTCTACCTCCCAAGAGCCCCCTTCCTCCTTTTCCTGATTTGCTGGATTCAGAGTTTGCCTCCTTTTTCCCACTCAACACTAGCAAGACTGACATCAGAGAAATTGTTAAAAAACTAAGAACAAAATATTTTTTTGAATGTCTTCCTACCAACTTCTTCAAATCCAAAAGGCTTCTTTCATCATGGCTATCCACTATCAACGAATATCGGTCCAAACTAGAAATTGAAATTTCTATCACAAATTCTTACAATATCCAATTTCTAATTAGAAACTTGAGATCAGAATATCGATTCTTATTTCCATTAGGATCCCTATGGATATCTCTTGAAATTGCCCAAACTAACAAATTAAGACTTTCGCAGAAACTAAAGAACATCAACAAAGATCTCAACGTTGGTCAACTATCTTGCAATAACAAACAATTGAAGAAAAAAATTGGAATTCTCCATAGCTACTATGAGTTCTCAAGAATTCCTGAAAAATGGTTCACCAATTCACAAGTTCTACTGCCAGAAGATCCCAATGAAATCAACAAAATTCTATCAAACAACAATTTGATGATACTCAAATTTTCCCTTATCGACAATGACACTCTCTTAACAACAATCCATCAACTTTATCAAACATTTTTCTTCAGCAGACTTCCAGAATCCCTAGTCATTAAAGAGATGCTTCCTGAACTGGAGTTTGATCTCATGCCATTTTTAGGATAGCAAATAAACAACAGATCTATTCTAGTGTATACCAAAACTAAACTCAAAAAAGATGACCACTACCCAAACAACATCAATAAAAGACCAATTATTTATGGCAACTCAAACATCACAAAAAGTGGCACCATGCTAATTATCAGCAAAGACCTCTCACTACACATGTTTAAAATATGCGATGTATTTGAATACTGCTCATCAATCATCTTGAAATTTAAAGGAAAAGTGAACATACTCTTGATAGTAGTTTATTTTTCACACAAAAAAAAGGAAAGAGATCTAGCCCTAAAGCAAGTACACCTAACTACCAAATTAGCCACACATTATAAACTCCATAATATAATCCTAGGAGACTTCAACACTTATTCAAAAAACAGTCTATCTATTGAAGCTAAAACTACTTTACACAAACAATTAATCTACAAACATCTTTTCAACTATATTAACATTGGGCAGCAGTACAATAGCGAAGCTTATACACACTTTACTGCTACTAGTGTCTTACATATAGATCAAGCCTGGGTTTCAAGAAATCCCATCTCCAAAATAGTATGGTATGAGGTACAAGAAATTGACACCATCCCAACAGATTATCGAGCTGTCTCAATAAAGCTTAATTACTTTGAATTCAAACATATCAAACCTATCTTTAAATTTGATCTCAACAAAACTCCAAAAAAAGATATTCAAGATTTTACCAAAGAATTAGACCATTAGACCAGCCTGTTGACTTCACTTGATTGGGATAGCTTTCATAACATCTGCTCCAATATCCTTAACAAACATATCAAAAAATCTAAAATCAACTATACACAAAAAGATTACTATACCAATGCAGAGAAAAAATTAAAAATACAAATCAAAAAAATCAATAAAGTTATGATACTACTCAAGAATGGACACTTATCCCTGTCTTTTCAAGATCAGGAATTATTAGTCCTTTATAAAATCTCCAACCACAGTACTAACATCTCGATCAAAGGCCTCCAGAAATTAAAGAACTCTTAATCAAGAAAGCCTTACTTTATACATGTGGCATAAATTATTTTGCTGTTGACTCTATTCCCAAAATCCTCAAAAATAATTGCATCATAACTCAATTATTTATATGTTTTAATAGTGACTCAATTAATTGCATCAAATAATTGCATCAATTGCATCAAGGATCTACAAATTTCAGCAACATATATATCTTACATCAAGCCTAGCAAGAATCAATTGAAGAATTTCATCTAAATTTGGAGAACATGGTGGAAAATTTTTATAACAAACCTAAGAGCTACATCAAAAAAGCATTTGATACAATTAAACCAAAAATCGATCTTCTCAAGTTATACAACTCCAATAATAAACTAGTAGATGACTCTGATCTTATTCAAAAAACCATTAACAAGTACTTCAAGAACATTTTTAGATCTCGAAACTTCAATCTTGCAGATTTTCTAGACTGGAAAGAAATCTATTTTCCCAAAACAATTAATCAAGAAATCTATAAAAATCTTCTAGACCCCTTCAATCCTCCAATTATCAAAAAAGCCATCTACAAACTATCCAAAAACAAGGCCCCTGGCAAATCAGGAATTAGCTATGACATCATCAAACTTATGGGAGATAAAGCCATTACCTATATAACCACTATTTTTAATTACATCTTGTATTTTTCTTGTATTCCCAAACAATGAAAACAAACCATCATCATTCTAATCTCAAAAAAAGTTGTTTGGAGTCATAAATTGTCAGACACCAGATCTATATCTCTTGTTGACTCCATTAGGAAAGTATTTACTGGATTGGTCAACAAAAAATTAACCAAAATCTTTAAAGAAAATAACATTCTATCTGAATTTAACTATGCTGGCCTTTCTGGACAAAGCACCATGGAGTCACTAGCAATTGTTAACTTAGCTCTTCAAGCAGCAAATGCCAACAATAAAAAGTTCTGGTTTGCATCTCTCAACATAGCCAAAGTATTTGACTTAGCTCTTATCCCAGCAATCCAAAAATCCCTAAAAAGAATCAACTATCCTAAACAAGTTATCAATCTTCTCATTAATATTCTAACCAACAGAGAGGTTTCTATCAATTCACTATTTGGTCCAACCAACTTATTCATCATTAATAATGGAGTAGAACAAGACGAAATGCTGTCTTCAATTACATGGATTATTTTCTATGATCCACTAGTCACCAAACTATCTCAATACTGTCCAGTCCAGAGTCACAATACTCCCAATACTTTAGCATATATGGACGATCTCACTCTCATTGCAGACTCCAGACAGAAGTTGAAAAAGCTTCTTACAATAGCCAATCAGTTCTTCACAATGAACAGCATCACGTGCAACAAGAATAAAACCAAGATCATCAACAATATCAAAGTCAAACACAGCTCTTCAGATTCTATCAGATTTGACAATTATTAGATTCAAATTCTTAAACCATATGAAAGTATCAAATACTTTAGAACTTTAATCTCATCAAGAAACCTGCACAGATCCAACAGAAAAGCATTCATTCAAACAGCATCACAAATCATTAAGGAACTTTCTAAATGCAAGTGGAAAGGAGAAATCAAGCAACAAATTAATGATTGGATTGTTATGAGAAAATTCGAATACTTCTTACTTTCTTCTTTTTTCAATAAGTTAACTCTCAAACTTCTACAAATGAAAATCAACAAGCTAATCAAGTCAGCTTATAGAATCTTCTCCAAGTGCTCCAACACAATTTTAACAAGCCATGGTGGCCTCAATCTGGCAGCATTAGAAGAAAGACAAAAGACTACATTAATAGGCAACCTAATTTTTAAACTTTCTATTCCCACCATTAGAAAATACACACTATAAGAAATCCAATCCATCCAAACAAAAGAAACAATTTGGTTTTGCCCTATTTGCAATCCAGAGAAGTTCAGTCAAGACAGCTGGATTCTCTATATAGCAAAATTGGCCAAAGATCTTAAAATTCAAATCTGCCATACAGAATGTCTATTCCATTTTAACAATACCAAAAACTCGATTGGTCTCTTGTTTTCTACTCTCCAACCCCAACTTAAAAAGACAGCAATTAATATAACAAATGCTCTCAACATAAAATTCATTAATCAACTACTAAAATTCCAAAGCTCTATCAAACTCATATGGCTACAACTTGCCATTCATACAGGTATAGTCCATTCTGGTCTAGAACCTAACTGGTTTAAAACATTTACAAATATCAGAAATCTAAGAGGATCTCATGGTCCAATACCAAATCCCAAATCAACATTTTGGCTCATTCATAATATCAACACAATAGCAAAAACTCACAAAAGACATCGAGCAATACAAGAAAATACTCAACTTAAGGAGAAGTACTTTATAATAAACCCTAACAATACCTTAATTAAATATTCAGACTGCTCAGCTAGTTTGCCCTTCCAAGAATTCTGTTGACTAGAGTTCACAAGTACAGTGGCCTCAACATTATAGGTTCAAACTAATCCATTTAGTGATCAAAGATATTGTCTATTTAGTATAATAGATGAAATCTCTATCTCACCACAAAACAATGAACTTATTTTATAAGAAGTCAACATTTTCACTACTTCCTTTTTATAGACTCCTTCATAAGAACTTAACTTATAGTAGCATACTTATATACAGCTTTACAAAAATAATCTAATCATAAATGATATCAAAGTTGAACTATAAATCCCTGCTTATCACTAGGCAATATTCTACTCACAATATTTGACATTGTCTAATGGAATCAGCAGTGCAACATTATTGAAATCAGAAGCAACAAAAAAATTCTTTAATCAATTTCCAAATATTCTAGAAGGATGATAAAGATCAACTTCTCAACACTAATCCAAAGAATAATTCATCAAATACAACAAAAATTAATACAGATAATATACCAAGCCTAAATCCAAACCACTAATAACCAGATCCTTTCAGTGGAATAATCCTCTATCACACTTTTCAAAAAATCTACTAATCAATAACATATGCCTCAGCAGTAGTGTTAGATGGTGTAAAAAATTTTTTAGTATTACTAGGGACTATATGATATGTGAAAGTTCTTCTATTGCTCAAACTTTTGAACAGAAGCATACTCCACATGGTTTAAAATTCATCAATAAATCCAACAAGGACATCAAAAAACTACATAATAACAGCTACAGCAACATAATCACATTCAGAATCAAACTACTCTCAAGTACTCTGCCCATTCACAAAACCCTTCACTAGCTATACCCTAATCAGTATTCAGATGTTTGATGCCCAAGGTGTGAACTTCGTACTGAAGATATCTATTACATCTTCAAATGCCCTGAGACCTTCATTGAAGCTGACCAAATAGTTAAAAATATCAACCAAATTCTCCATTCAAACAGTAACCAAACACCAATTTCAGATATATGACAAGTAGCTGAACTATCCTGTGGCTTTACAGATAAAATCTTTTCCTTAACAGACTTCTCCAATTGGATCGAGGCAGCTAATGAAGCCATAACCCAGTTATATAACCTTATTTGGAAACCACACTGTTTTACAGCTAATATATCATCATCTACTGGAATTAAATGGAACTTTAACAAACCTTTCATACCATTTTGCTTTTCTAAACTATTTAACAATCATAACTCTCAAGCTGAAACCCAACCAACCATTATCTTTTCTAAAAAAAATTATAATTGACCTACCTAATATAATTGTTAATACGTTTATTCAATGTAAATATAATTATCCTAAATATATTCAGAAATTAATATCATTATTACTCGACATCTCTTCCCTCAATACTAAGTAGATATTCATAACTGCTTGGTACCATTTGACAAGATATATTGTTTTAAAATTTCTTTTCAATATTAGTCAAATGATTACTGTAGGCAAGCTAGCATTTAACTTATTGTACTTGCATATGAGAGGTGTTGTTTCTTTCATGATATATACCTTGACATATACAAACCAAATAAAGAAATGATGTTTACCTATAAAAAAAAAAAAAAAAGATTATTAATTAAAAAAATAGTTGAATATTAATAAAAAATAAATATATTTTTATAATTAATCTTTTATAAATAAATATATTTTTATTTGAATTTTGTATTAAAAAAAAATTAAAATTAAATATTATATTTTTAACAAAATAAATTTTTTTGAATTAATATAATTAAATTATTTTTTATAAAAATAACTCAATAGTTTTTAAATTATAAAAAGTTTAAATAGTCTTTTGCTTCTTATTAAGGTATTAAACTAATATTAAAATAGTATTAAAATAATATCAACTTATAATAAATTTCATATATAAATTATAATCCACTATATTAAACTTATAATAAATTTAATATCAACTTAATATCAAAATAATATTATTAAAAGTCCTATTTTTTACTATAATTTATTTAAAAAATAATAATTATATTTTTTTTTAAAAAATTTTTTTAAAGAGTTAAAAAATTATAAAATAAACTTTTTTTGTACTAAAGTAATAACTACTTTTAAACTTAATTTTATATACTATTATTTTTTTTATATTTAATTAATTAATCAAATCTTGTTAGATAGAATTTTTGATTTTTTTTTTTAATAAATAAATATCTTTTTGTTTATTATATTATATGATAAGTTATATATTATTGTGGTGAAATTACGGCGAGTCAGTCGCTTCGATCTGTCTTACGCCGTGTAACAATCGGGGTGGTTTCTGCTCAAAAGAGGCGTGTGAATTTGGCCAGAGTTTGTAACGCTGACGCAGATCAGTCCATTGATCTTGCGTCCTCAATGGTTACTTCACGCGCAGCAATTCCATTAGCTACGTGACACTGGGGTCAATCACAAGGCAA